>QLOM01001264.1:0-21243 GCA_003313785.1 Termitomyces sp. MG148 | reverse complement strand
CTCTAGCCGTGGCCGCCTTCATCGTCACTGGCGGCAGTGCCGCACCGCTATAGAAAATGCTTTTACCGGTATTGATCATGCCCGCCATCAGTTAGTTGTGGCACGGCATGATCTCCGGGCGTTCGGGGGTCGGTGCCTTGCCTTGCTTTGGTATGAGGAGGAGTGCGCGCTTGCTCTTGAGTGGCAGCATGACCAGGGTTATGTTCATCACGGTTTGCCTAGTCCTGCCTAGTTCTCTTAGCTTCTAGTTTGCGTTCGGTAGTTTCCATTACATCTCCCCCAAACTTTAAAATTAGACTGCCCCCAGTCGATAGCCAAATTGTTAGTGCTTTCTCGAAGCTCGTCCCTGAATTGTTGATCAGGCCAGAAGCGCGCTTCCCTGACAGGGAAGCTCGGTGTCTTGTTTAGGCTTCTCGCACCGGCTCCTATAAGTAGCCAGCGCCGTTCGTGCCCTCTCCTCCCTTTTCTGCACAGCCATTATGTCCCACCCTCCTGCCGATTCCTTCCGTGCGTCCCTTGCCCATCAATACCTGACCCGAGCCGACGAGGCCCTGGACCGCCTTGCCCATCTCCCTTCGGGCGGGTTTAACGACGAGACGGCCGCCTTTGGTCTTGCCGGTCTGATTGGTAGTTGGAACGACCTTCGCGAGCACGGGGTGCAGTGGCCACGGTATGCCGAGGCTCGCCATGAGTTTCTTCGTCGCTGGGGCCCCCGTCGGGATGAACCGTGGGCCCGCCGGCTAGACGATGTGGGTGGTATGTCGTTTCGCCGCCTCCCCTTTTGTGACATCATTGATCTGTGCCTCAGCTTCCCGAAGAGCGGGCCCTCCTTGCGCTGGACACCCTTCCCACGCTCCCTGCTCCCACTCCAACCACTACCACGCCGTCGACCAGTGCCCCCTCCCCCGAAGTCCCCCGCTACACCGCCGCCAAAAAAGGGAAGGGACGCGCCCCCGATCCCCCCGCTTCTTCCGTGTTGGTTCCTACGGGTGTCCGACTAGCCCCCGACCCAGCCACCGCTCGCCGCCCCCTAATACTGACGGGTGTTAAGACTGTTACGAAACGGCCGGCTCGACGCCCCGACCCTTCCGTGGCCGATGACGTGGCACGAGCATTGGCCTCATTCCAGGTCCCTTCGCAGGTATGTACTTCTTTGTCCCACTGCTTGCCGCCCGGTCCTGAGTTACCTTACCAGTTTTCCCCGGCTGACCTTGCGTTTCTCATTCCTCCGCCACGCACTCCACGGCTCCATCCTGACAACCCCGCCTGGGGAGCCGGTACCGCTATTCCCGCAGGCAAGGGAACCATACGTCTCCTGGATTTCCCCACCCGGCGTCGCGCGCGTGAGGAGCAGGGCCCAGTAAGTCCTTGCCTGTCCCTTGTGTGTGTATCGGTTGTCCTTATCTGTTTGCAGTGTGATTTCTGCATCATAAAGAACATCAATGGTTTTTGCTGGTACCCCGGTCCCCAACGGCCTTGTCATCCCTGTACTGTCGCTGTGAAACGCTGCACCTTGTCCGGCGTGAGTTTACGTAATCGCAAAGCTGCCAACCACGACGCCATGGGCCTTGCCCTTTGTGTTGCCCGTGTTCGTTCCGCTCGCGAGTTCCTCCGGCTTCACAGGAGAGGTGCCGAGATCGAGTGCGGCTTCCCCGCTGGTGTTGGCTTTCAGGCTCGGCCTCCTCCCGCCCTTAAGCGCAAGCGCCCCGCTGACCCCGCTGCAGACGACAGCCCTTCCGACGGTGGTGAGTACGCGCCTCCTTCGCAACGGTCACGGAGCCTTTTGACCCCTCCCGTGGGGACCTCGTCCCACGTCCTGCACCCGCGCCCTCCCTCTTCTGGATCCGCTCGCCCGCCTCCCAATCCGCGTCTCATACCGTTCGTGATCCTGCCCCCTGTCCCCCGCGCCTATCTTGCTCACGCCACACGATCCAGCCCTCCGCCTCCACCGGCTCCTTTTCCTCCTACCTTGGCTTCCCTCCCTTCCGTTACCGTTGTTCGTCAGGTTCCCTCCCGCACCGCTCCGAGCACGGGCCGTTCTTCCGACGCGTCCACTAGCACCTCGTCCTCTGCCACTCCCACGGTTCCCTCCGCCGCGCCCCCTTCGCCTGATCCCGAAACCGATGCTGACGCGGAAGGCGAAGACGAGGGGGTCCCCAGTTATGACAGTTCCTCCATCAGTTCCGACGGCCGCGCTTTGCCTTCCCCCGCGGACCTCATCGATCTAACGTCCGACTTTGGTCCTCTGGCGGTTCCTTTGGCCGTTGCGCCTGCTGTTTCCCAACCAGACCACGATCTTTCCGAAGTGCCTCCTGCGCCCCTGGCGCCTTGCCCTGTCGTTGCCTCCGGCGCCGCGCCCTGGATGTCTCGTGTAGCACGCGCGTTGTCCGAAACCCCATCGTCATTGGCCTGGCAGCCTTACTGCCCGGTACGTCAATCCTTCACCTTGGATTATTTTTCCTGACCTGCCCGCAGCCTTCCCCTAACTACCCGCCGCTGCCCCCCACTCTTCTAGATGCCGAAGACTGGCCGCGCCTTCCGTCTGGCCTAACCGCTCCCGTCAACTTCTACCAGTCCTGGGTCACCCTTGAGCGCGATCTTGACCGGGCCCACGCCATGCTTCAGTCCTACCGAGTCCGAGTCGAAGCTGACCGCCGATGTTATCTAGTGGCCCAACAAGCCCTCTCTACCTCCACCTTACAGTCAAACGCCGTCGCCCATTTTGCCACGGAGTGCCATAGCGCTATCCAGTGGCAAGTTCAAAACCACATCCCTGCCGATGCCTTCCCGCCGGAACGCAGCCCCCCCCTCTCCAACGTCATCCCCCTGGAGGACTTTGATCCCTCCGAAAACGACTCTGACATGGATTGTGCCTAGGCCCGCAGAATAGTGTCCTCGAACCTAGATGTTTTTTGTACTTGGATGACTTGTTGTACCATAATATATCTTGTTCCCCGTATTCAACCATTTTGCGCTCAGGTTCCATCATTGCGCTCTGTCAACATTAAAAGAAAAATTATACTTATCGGTTAGTGATCTTTGTGGCTTTGGCCACTCGTTAATCCTCGTGATGTTCTTCTTGGTGGGTCCCATAGTCCTCCGTAGCTCCTTCCTCGTCGTCCAGCAATTCGGTTTCCTCCAGCTCCCGTAGCCTTGCTGTATCAATGTCCAAGGCCGTGTCCGGCAGCTCGATACGTTCCCTTGGAAAGTATGGGATGAGCCTAAACGCCGCTACCGGCCGGTGCAGTACCGACCCGTCCAATTCGCATAGAACGTACGCTCCCCCCCGGTTACGTGACACCACCACCAGCGGGCCCAAGTAACGCGGTTTCATTTTCCGGTTGTGCGTAACCTCTATCCTCGTATTCCTCATCAATACTAGTGCGCCCCGCTCAAAATCGTAATCTTTGATAGTGGCCGCATTGTCCTGTTCGAAGCGGATCGCTGCCTGACGGCGGGCTTCGAACACCGTGCTATGTAGCCGTTCTAGTTGCTCGTATCGTCGTTGCAGATCAATAGCTCGTCGCACTACCAAGTCTGTTGCCAACAAGATCGTGTTTGGCGGTGGTTGTAGGTAAGTGGCTTCTATGATGTCGGCTGGCAGTAGCGGATGTGTCCCCGTGGTGGCGTAGTACGGTGAACATCCCATTCTCTGCCGCACTGTTACCTGTTCCGACCAAAACACGGAATACGCGGCCTCGCTCCACCGACTTTCGTCCCTGTCTACGGCCTTGAAGAGTGCTTGTCTTACGTCGAAGTGTGGTCTTTCTACTATCCCGTTGGCCCGTTTATTGTAACCCGATATCCGAATATGGTGTAGGTTATACTTTTTCGCCAAATGTGCGACGGCCTTGATAATGGGCGCCCCGTTGTCGGTTACTATTTCGTGCAGTGTTCTCCACCGGCATATGATGTCCTCAAATATCCAGTTACTGACTGCCTCCGCGTTCTCTTTTGCCATCATCCAAAATTTGGGCCAATGTGTCAGAGAACATCGGCCTTGGATGATATACTTGAAGCGGCGTGACTTGGGCATGACCATGGTGTCTATATATATTTTTCCGAAGAGGGGTGCCAGAGTCGCTACGATCGGCGGAATCGATAACTTGGTAGTTTGCTGTACCTGACAGATGTGACACGTCCGCACATACCAAACGATATCCGCCCGTACTTGCGGCCACCAGAATCGTTCCAATAGAGCCGCCCTGGTCGCATACATCCCTCTGTGGCCTAGGTTGTCGTGCATTGCTTGCAGTATTCTGATTCTTTTGGCGGGTTTGATAACTAGCTTATGTGCTCCGGCGTCATCCCGTCTCCAGAGTCTGCTTCCGCTGATGAAGAAATTCGTGGCGTACCGGATGAACCGCCGATATTCCTCATCTCCCATGTCGCTGGGTCGAACCAAATCCCCTATCCATCTCCTTATCCTTTCCACACGGTGGTCTTCTGCTTGAGCCTTTGCGCTTCTAGGTACTGAGTTATATACCAAATGGGTATTGTCATCGCGTAGCTCCCGTGGCTCCTCCGCCAAGCGAACTTCCGGTCTCTCGGTTGCGTCACCTTCGTCCGTAAGTCCATAGATCGCTACCACTGTATCTTGTCTCCGGACATTTGAATTGTACCCGACTAAGGGTGGTAGACAGTGTCCGAGTGGTGACGCTTCCCTTAGTACCCAAGCCGGCGGTTGTAAGATATGTAAGAAACTGTGCATCCGATCTATCCAGTCATCGAAGACCTCGTTGTTGCCCTCGTCTGGTTCTGGGTCGCCCGGCTGTCGCGGTCGGCGGAACAGCCCATCTGGCCCATGGAATTCGCTTTTTACATGAACCAGGTCAAAGTGAAACAGTAAAATTGCCACGATTCAACGGTTCATACTTGCCGACGGCTGAATATCCGGATGAGATAACATACCCTTGATGTACCGTGCATCTACCTCAACGATGAGGTTCCTTACGCCGATCAAATACATCCGCATATTTTGCAAAGCCCGAAATAGACCATAAAGCTCCAATTTCGGTTGGCTGTACCTTGATTCCCGGTCGTTAAGCGTTATGGACCCGAAGCGATTATATCTCCGTTGCTTCCGATTTGCCGCTGCGCACTGGCAAAGGAAGAATCCCACGGCGATGTAGGAGGTATCCACCGCTAAGATGACCGGATCTGCCGAGACGTAGTCTATCGGTACAAGGGGATTCGCAGTTTTAAGTGCCGCCACTAAATCCTGTTGCGCCGCAACTTGTAAGTCCCCGAATTCGAACGGTACGTCTTTACACGTCAGTTTGACAATGTGGTGTGCTCGGTGTGCGAAGTTTTTTACGAATATCCGTAAGACCCCTATGGACCCTAGGAATGCGCGCACCTCAGATATGTCTCCACAAGGTCCCCACCGTTCCAACAGCCCTAGCCGGCTTTCTTCTGGGATCCGTCCTTGCGGCGTGCATACGTGCCCTAAAATCTTGACTTGTTCTGCGCAAAGTACCAGTTTGTGTCCCGAGAATGTACCTCCACAGTACTTCATCCGCTGTAGTACCCGGTTTAGGACCTCGAAGAATTCCCAAAGTGCCAGCCTTATGTTCGGGTTCTGGGGATGCGTGACTGGTTCTCCATTAATTAGTTTCCAATCCTTTGGGCCCTTAACGCCGACGTCGTCAATAAATACTAGCACAAATAAGGGGATCTCCGGTTGCAGGATAAAGACCACGTTGTCATGGAAGATCGGTACCGAGTTAGTCCATCCCATCAGTAAGGTCACCAACCTCGATGCCCTGAAAGGGGTCTGGAAAGTTGTAAGATTGCACGAGATCGGAGATATTAAACGCTCGTCGTATCCAACATATAGGTCAAGTGTGGCACCACAGATTCTTCCCGCAAACGACTCGGCTACATGATCCAGGTACGGTGGGACGCCCGAGTGCCGAATAGTTACCCGATTAAGGGGTTCCAGGCTGTGTACGATCCGTAGCTTACCGTTCTTTTTGAGGACGCAGAACCAACGTGATCGGTAGGAAGAATTTGACAGTTCATAGACGCCCGCTTTGATTTTTGTGCGTATTATCTCCATAATTTCCCCTTCTAAGCCTGGCGGTATCGGGATGTTCTTTTCGTTCCAGGGTACGTGTGGTATGGTCGGAATGACGATCAGAGGGAACATTGCCAGGTTAAAACTCCCCCGCTCGGTATCTTTCCATGCGAACGCCCGATTCTGTTTTGCCAAAAGGTCGGTGAGTACCCTTAGTTTGGCTTTTGATAGGAAACCAGTGTCGTAATCTTTTATGAATTGTTCCAGCCGCTCTGCCGTAAACCGCCCTGTAGGAACCGTCGGCGGCGGGTTCGGATTTAGGGCGGGTATTGATGCTAGCGGGTCTCCGATAATATTTCTTTCGATGCGGTAGTCCTCTGCCACGTGTCCTGGTACCGGTTTCACTTTTAAGGCTACAGGTTTGTACTTTTTCTTGGTCTGTACGCCCTTGCGTTTTGCTATTCTGGCAAACGTCCCTAGTGGGTTGTCGGCCCTAGTTTTGGTTGGAACTTCTGTTCAGCGAGTCTGATGATCGTTGTTACAGTTGGTAGATTTTTGTTTTGCGTGCCCTAGAAGGTAACTGTCAGTGAGTAGTATTGAATCGTCGGGTGCGATGTGTTTGAACAGTTCAGACGCGGTGATATAAAGGTAGGCCAACGTGGCCTCATATGCTCCTTGGGAGCTGTCTTTTATAGGTTGCTTGGTAGGTACATGCTTGGGATCGGAAGAGGATAAGCTGTTTGTAGAGACCACTCCTGGAACGGCCTCGTCAATTAGTGCATATGAAATAATTTCTGCAGTATTGTCCTTGTAGTTGTATTCCAGCGTCAGCGCGACATCTCCATGATCACCGCCAATCACTTCCTCGATGCCGTCCGAAAACACTCGTGACCTTCGGTATCCGCCGGAACGTACTGTTGAGTGGGCCGTCTCTTATCCGGCGGACTCCCGCGAGGATAAGTAGGTATCGTTCGTATGGCCCCCGTGTTTGGGTCAGTTATAGTGATCGACGTATTTTCCGCGCTATGTGTCTTGACTGCACTTCTGGTGAGGACATTGAAGGGTTTTCCTAAGAGTACGTCGTACGCCGGTTGATGGATGACGTGTATCTGTAAGAAAAGGGTTATATCGTCGAATACGCACGGCATGTTAGTTGCTAATCCTAGGGATGCGTCGATGGCTCCGTTGGCGCTTTGCATATGCAATACGATTGACGGATCGTAGGAGATCCCGATCCAATTTGCCACATCTTCCAACATGGAAATTATCTGGGACCCACTATCCACGATACATTCCACTTCCGCTTTCTGTCCTATGAGCGCGGTTATGGACCTAAGCGAATCGGTATCTCGGGCTACGCAGAACTTCTCCGGAACGGCACCTAGCGGTAAGGATTTGAGGTAGTTTAACACCGGGTCTGACGATGTTCGTGAGGCGTAGTTGATGGCGGTCAGATCGTTGGTGTTAGAGAGAATACGTAAAGATTTTCCGCCACTATCCACTACCTCGACCGAGGAGGTTTGTGCTTCTTCTACCCTATCGTCCATGACTTCTTCTATCTGGGCTATATTTGTTGCCAAGATGCGTTTTGGCGTAACCGCTGCCCTAGCCAAATTGCGTATATCTGGTGCAATGCTCAGGACTTCCCCGACTGTCATCGTGACATGAGCCTCCATCAACCGTCCAAAGACCGCTTTGGTGTGTTCTACCGATTGGATTGGTACCTCCGTTCGGTAGGCCCCGTTGTTTCGCTTGTCCGGCTTGCCCATCACCCTGTCTGCGGGCGGCACATATCGACGCGGGATGCCAGAGAACAGGTGTAGCGGTGCTTCCGGATCTGGCACCTCGGTGACCATAGGCTTGTTGACGGGTCGGTTAGTCCCTTCGGTCAGCGTAGTTTGCCTGACCGGAGCAGCCTCGGGAGTGACCATTGGCCGGTAGTCGGTTAACGGACGCTTCGCTTTGGGGATCTGGACCCCATCCATTACCTGGCGGTTACGGTTTCCTGCCTCCCGTAATTCTAATACTTCTAGTTGCTCTTTAAGGGCTGCAATCTGCTGCCCTATGTCTGTAGTGACGTTCGCGAAAGTAGCCGAGGGCGCCGGTACCTGTGTTTTTGCCGGAGAAATTTCAAACACCAGCTGCTGGATGTTGGTCTGAATGGGATCCGGGTTCGCGTTGGCCGAGAGAGTTTCCATAGCTATGTTGCCTGGGTTGCGGCGGTGGTACTCGTCGACCCTGTCTTTGTAAAGGGGTTTACTGGGGTCGTAGGGAATGAAACCGCCCGACGGAAGTACTACCTTTCCTTCCGCATTTTGTCGGCATTGCCCCCGCAGGATGTAGTCTTCAAGAACGTTACATCTGCCCCTGACCATGGTATGCCTGATTTCTCCACAAAAATGGCAGCCATCTCCTAGTAGCGGACGGCTATTCTGTCGGTTGTTCCCTATCCCTCCTCCGTTTGGGGCCACCACTTTTTCTAGGGCTGCTGCCATGGCCAATTTTACGATATCGCCCAGATCTTCTTTCTTAATATATCCGCTGTCTGTTGCGGGCGTATTTGCGGTGCTGCGTGTTGCTTGCGTTCCTGGTGCCGGTAATACCCCTCCGGCGTAGCCTGTTGGCGGGGCGGGGGTTGGCGTGGAACTTGTATCGGTGCTGTGCAATATCCATACGCCGGCCTCATATACCCAACTAACCTTGTGCGGCTCGTCAGGGTGGTGGTTGGGAGCTAAGATCTCTAACCGTCTCGCTATTTTTGTCCATAATGACGTCAGGAATCCCTGCTGGAAGTACCGCTTTTCCTCATTCACGGAGATTTTGTCGTGACTCTTTAGCCATTGCGCAATTTGTTGGAACGTTCGGTAATAGTCCGAGAGCTGGCCCAATGTAGTTAAGCCCGTACGGAACGTGCCCGTTACGTGCCTTTCCAGGTCGCTCACCGCCCATTTGGCTTGCTCCTCTGCTCCGGGATATAATTTCACAATTGCGGCTTTCCACTCCGCGTAGGTGTACGGGCGGTTTGGTTCGCCGGTATTACCTTCAAACTGCGGAATACATGTCCATAGTTCCGCCGTGTCGTACGACACATATCGTGCCGCATATTCCTTCTTATGGCGCTCGTCCGTGACCTGGCAATCGCGAAACAAGTACTCTAATTCGCAGAAGTAGTGAGGTAGCTCCCTTGGCTTGTTTTCATTCCATTTCGGGGCTGTTCCGCTGCCCCTGGTCGGCATCCGCAAAGCGGTGTTTTCCTCCATTCTCCTGAGTTGACTATCTCCGATTAGTTTTGGTGGGTGCTGAACGGGTGTCAGTCGGGGAGTGGCCGGTACCGATATGTCAAATGAGAAGAATTCGTCTAGCGGGGTTACCGGTGATAAGTTTCTTGGGAATAGATCGGGGATATCGTCAACGGTTAGTCTTCGGTATGCCGCTTCTAGTTCTTCTGCTAAGGTAGGCGGTACGTGGCGCCTTGTTGAAGGGGTTGGGTCGGTTAATCCGATTTGGATTGGGATTGTTGGTAACGGCGGGAAAAGACTCGATGGCGGTTCCGCAGCTTCCTGGCGTCGCCTTTGTGCTCTAGTTTCTGGTGGTATTCTGTAAAAGAGTCCCTCGCGGTGGGCTCCAATATGATAACGTCACTAACTTCCTATAAGCAGAAGGTAGACTTTTGATAAGTCTGTTATTATTAGCGTGCTATAGGGGTGACTGATAGTCAGCAAAGAATCTTCCGAGGATAACCACCTGATTGCTCTAAGTCGACTGTCTGAGCACGTGACGGAAGTAGCTGCCGGTAGGACGTAAACTTTTTGGCGGAAACTCCTAGCAGTTTATCGGGATGTTATGTTTTCGCGGTAGACGACAGATCGGTAGAAGCGCGGTAAGAAAGAGGATGCTGTCGGAATCGGTGACGGAAACACTGTTGGATACGCAGGACGCAACGGACTAGTTCGGAATGTCTTTTGTACTCTGTATCGTGAACGCTGGACTATGTTTCGAGGTGAAAGAGATGATTTATTCCGAACATATTGTACAGTTTTATAGTATCCCATCCAACTAAGGTTCCTTCGTTGTCTCTTAGCGGATCCTGCTTTCCTTCTCCGCTATCCGCTTTCCGTCTCCCATTCTTCCATCATTCCATTCCTCTGTTCCTTTCTGGGGTTCCGCGGTGGGTACCGCCGGGTTCGTTCCGTACCGTTTTTCGGTCTGTTCCCAACCTATCCCATCTTTGGGTCCTGTCGGTCCCGCTGAAGGGCTGCGTCCTCATTGGGAATACTTTTGCTCTTTCCGCCCTCAGTGCTGGGCTGTCCCTATCAACGTTCAGTTGTTATGTGAGGAAGGTGCGCCACTGGCAAAGATTGCGGCCATGGAAGGGCTCAGATTTCTGAATGTCAAGTTTTCCTTTGCAGGCCAAGGTGTGACAAGCATTGTTCTGCGGAGCGGGGTTGTGGAGTGGTTCAGCATTGTAATAGTAATAGTAGTGGTTACTACTATGCAGCAGAGAAGGCATTTATTGTGGGGCCCCATTCCCCTTGCCATCGGGAGGCTCATTACCTCTTGGAGGGGGGCCTGAAACCTAACAAAGCAGTTGCAATCCTCCTGAAGGTGGTGGTCCTCCTGCTGGCGGTGGCAGCCCAGCTGGAGGTGAGGGTGGTCTCCCTGACAGAAGAGGTTCTGGTGGTGGAGACTCTGGGAACAGGGATTGTAGCAGGCCAGGGTTGTGTGGGGGTCACGGTGGGCTCTGGTTCTGAGGGGAGCAAGTTGGTCCCAAGGGTCCTAGTCCTGCAAGCAAACACGCTGGAGGAGGGCTGGTGGCAAAAACTGTGCGTCGCGGGGAAGAGGTTTATTGCGTCGTGCATTGAGGTATGGAGGCCAGTTGCAGATGAATTTGGGAGCCCTGAGTAATGGAACATTGCCAGGGGGTACCATGCCAGGACCAGAGAGTTTCTGCTTATCAGCGTATGAAAGAGTGTGCTGAGAGGCTTTGTCGTTGTCTGGTAGTAGCGGCATGCCTCTTAGAGTTCTGTTAAGAGAGTTGGGCTGGAGTGGCTGGTCCTAGGTGTAAAACGCACTGGAAAAGGAGTTGGCCCTGGAGGCACGCAGAGAGCCCAATGGTGCGGGCAGCAGGCTGATCAAAGAGACTCTCAGAAGGGTTAAGGGATTGAAGGAGGGCGGATGCTGCATTGAGTTCTTAAAGCAAAGATTGCTACAAGGTCGACCAGGTCCTTGACTCCCAATTTGTCTGGGGCCGGCCCTATTACCTGGTACAATGAAAAGGATACAGACCCAAGAACGACACCTGAGAACCCCAAAAGAACCTCACTGGTGCTCCCACTAAACTCCAGGACTTCCACTGACAACACCCAAACAAGCTCTGAGACCCCTGGGATTAGATTGCACAGATGGCCTTAGTGAGCATAACCTCCGCCTCTGGATTCATTAGGGATTCAACTCCTGCCCAGCCCCTTGCGTTTTTTCCTTGCCTTGCTTGAAGAAAAACAGAAAAGATCTGATGCAAAAAGAAGCCATATATGTACAATTAGGGTTACAATATACGATACAAGATGACAATGGTGGGATCCCAGCTCAAGACTCCCAACCTCTTCAGTCCCAACCATCCCTCTCCAAACCACCTCTGCCTTGCCCCTCCAGCTGCCCCATATCCTCAATTACCAACGCCGCCTCTATCTGCAACACAAGCACCGCCATGTTGTCCTCATGACATGGCAAATCCTCCTCCACGTCCATCGCCACCTCCAACCATGACCCTGGAGAAAACACGTTTCTCCGCTGGTGCCCTGCCAACAACAACTCTAATTGCACCGCCCCCTGTTCCAGCTTGGCTGGCAAATCAAAAAGCATCTGCCTCATGCCCTTCTGGAGTGATGCCTGTGCTGCTGAGGCGCTGTCAAGTAGCATGTGGTGCTCCTGGACCCAATCTGAAAGATAAGTGAGTCAGTGCTTTGG
This sequence comes from Termitomyces sp. MG148, assembly GCA_003313785.1. Taxonomy (NCBI): domain Eukaryota; kingdom Fungi; phylum Basidiomycota; class Agaricomycetes; order Agaricales; family Lyophyllaceae; genus Termitomyces; species Termitomyces sp. MG148. Next base: position 9,257 of record QLOM01001264.1, on the reverse strand, counting down.
CTAACAAAAAGAGCGCCACGTACAAAGGACAGCTGCCCTCCCCACTGCTGCCTTCTCTATCAGCCAATTCCGCTGCTTGATTGCCGACTCCTCTGTCCTTCTCACCTCCTGGACTGCCCTCGACATCTGCTGGACCTGCTCCACCAGCAGAGCAACTAACACCTGCGTTTTCCTCACCCTCAGCGCTGCCAACACCTCCCTCTCCCGCTGCAAATGCACCTGCAGCTCCTGGATCTCAATCGCCCATGTATTCACCACTTCTATTGCTGCCTGTTGCTCTTGCAGCGCCTCATCACGCTTTCTGCACACCTCAACCTCGCACTGTGCCAACCTCCCCATTATCTGCTTCATCTGCTGATGCAACTCCAGGTTTGCCATCAAAAGCGCCCAATTGGCCACAGCCTGAGGATGGTCCACGATTCTTGAAGACTGAGGAATGCCAAAAGAGCCCACCACGGGCAACGCCAACCACCAGGGGTGCTTGGAGCTAGGCCCTGCCTTTGGCAATGGCGACGCCTGGTGCTTACTCTTGTCCCACAAAACCGGGGCAATGCCAGCTGCTCGCCGCACCCCCTGTAGAGGCCCCACCTTTCTCACTGGCAGGCCTGACTCTTCCTCCTCACTACTACTCTCCTCCCCAATCCCTGGAGACACATGCTCTGCACGCTGTGGTTGTAGCGTGCTTGCCCTCAAACCTTCCACCTGTGCCAGCCTCTCACTCTCTGAGCCATCTGCCCCTCCATCCACTCCACCTCTCAGGCCTCCTCCCATGCCACACAAGATGCCTGCCAAAATTGCGAGATTAAACAATGCTCGTGTTGAGAGCAACATGCATCGCACACTGAGGAGTCCCAGCATGACCCTGCCTCCTGAGGCATGAACTTGCAAGAGTTCCTGCGACAAGCACAGAACAAACACTAGATCAGAATCAGCCAACAAACAAGTGGAATAAGTGAAACAACTCACTAGGCCTTGCACGCAACACCACTCAAAAGAAGGAGGACCCAGGGCATGACTCAGCGCCTCCACAAACCGTTGGGGAGTAACCTGTGCTTGAGGCACCCTCTGTGCCTCTGGTACCAGCTGCACCTCTGGGGCAAGCACCGGCTGCATGGGACAACTAGGTGCTATCGGCACAGAAAGAACTGGGGCTGAAGGTACCAGCACATGAATTACAACCTTGGAACAAGGAGGCACACAAACCAACACCCTGCTCCAGGACACTGCCGCACGCAAATCTGCCTCTATTTAAGAAATCAGCCAACCACACAATACGACCAATACTCTTGCTACTTACGTTGCCGCACAAGAGCCTTCAACATCTGCTCTTGCCAGCGGTGTTTGTGTGAGCCTTGGTGTGCCTCATATGCCGCCCAAACCACGACATTGTTCTCACCGAGGGGGGGGGGAGGCGGGGGGGAGGGGTCAGGATGGGCAATTGAACAGAAGGAGACAACATGGTGAAGAGGGCCAGAAAATTGAGAAGTTTTTTTTTTCCTCTCTCCACTTTTTATGGCTCGCATGGGCTTTTTGATATCCATCAGACTTTGGATTTGACTCCTACAATAAAGCAGCACTGCCATGATCAACCGACATTTTGAGGGTCTTGACACTAAGAGGGGGGTGATGTCATGACCCGCCTGACTTACTCCCGGGCCTGAGCCCTGGTCCCAGGACCCTCAACACATTTTCCAGCAACCACGCCCACGACCACTCAACCCTAGGATAAAACTAGCCGAACCACCAACACGGCCATCATGTCACACTGCGGCAATCTCCAGCACTTCCTTGGACATCACCAACAATCCCGGGCCTACCCAGGATATCACCAACATTCCCCGACAGCTTCCTGGACATCACTGGCACAACAGGTGACCTCACTTGCATCATTCCTCCTATTATGCTCATCATTCACTGCATCATGCATCACTCCGGATCAACCTGGCATTCTATGCATCATTCACTGCATTACGCCTTGCACGTGCTCCTGCCAGTTATGCAGCACCAACACCACGACTCTCAAAGCAATGACGCCACCCTAAACCAACACCAGCAGGCCTTCTTTGTCTACTCCTATGTTCCCTAGGCTGCCACTGAAATCCTGGAGTCCATCCTCAGACCCAGTACTGGGACCCCCGGATCTTAGCATACCATAGTATATAAGCACCACTATAGCACCTTGTACAGTAGTCTTGATATTGCCTAAGTGTTCTCAGTATCCTTTACCTCATCTCTGGTCTCGTCTATTTAGCCTTGTACTTGTTCTATCTCATTGTCTCATACTTGTCTCTATTACATTGCCTTGTACTTGTCTCTCAATCTCTTGTATCTGTCTTCTATATTTCTCTCTTCAATCTATCTGTTTCATGCCTTCTCTTTTCCACTCCATTTCCTTTCACCCCTCTATTTCAGTTTTCAACTTCCTGGTCTCCAACTTAATCAGCTCCGTGCAAACCTGCCTCACTAAAGCTTGGCTCCACACCTGTCTAACCTTAAAACCTTAACTGTGCGAACCTTCTTTGCATCCTCTGCACTGCAAGATAACTGCTGGCACGTCCTTATATTTACCAACCGTCCCGGACCTCTCTTGTTTAGTCTATTTTGCTCCAGCACTCACTTCCCGCTCGCACCTCCTACTGTATGTCCCAATGCATTCTGCTCAGCTTTTTCCCAGCCCCAGCACATCTCTCATGCTCCAACATAATCCTCTGGCTCTTGATAGGCCCCGTTTGTATCTGTATCTGTGTGAGTCTGCTTTGTAAGGCCTCGCCCAGACTTGCTGAGCCCCCAGGTCAGCAAAACCTGACAGCTTCCAGACCAGAGTTAGGAGACTTGCTCTGCTGTAAGGGTGACCTCTGGAGGTTGTGGCTAAGTCACACAACTGACAGAGGAAAATCCAAAGTTTATTAGACAGTATAGTACAACAGAAAAGATAACTAATCACTTGGCAGAGGAAAATCCAAAGAGAACAAGTCTAAGAATCCTGCCATGGTAATACAACGGAAGAAGGATGGTAGACAGAGCCAGCAAAAAGGGCTGTCTATGACGCAGATAGAGAAGCAAAAGAGCCAGCAATCTAAGAGACAGATCTTGGCTAAAAGAGCGGAACTGGATAAAAAGCCGAGATCACGATCGGACAGAGCAAGAATGCTCGACGATTAAGTAAATGGTGGGAATCTCTAGAAATAACAATAAAAATTAAAAATATTAATAAATAAATAAAGTTCGGGGATAACCATGCCTGCCAAAATCGGCTAGAAGTCTGAAGGAAAAAGGATCAAGCAGAGGGAAAAGAGTCGAGGAGGAAAGTTTAGCCAATAGAACCATGTAGGAAAAAGTGCACACAAAAAGCATGACTAACTGGTCTGTGCGCAGCTGGAACAAGTATTAAAGCAGGGGGAAAACAAGAGAACAGAAGGAAATCATCAGATTAGACTCTGGGTCCTCAGTGAGTAGATTCCTTAGGTCAACTCTTTTGAAAACACCTCTAAGACTTTGGACACATTGTAACGGAGCACTTCACTATAAATATAAAACTTTAATAAAATTCATCAGAACAACCTAAAAGGACAGAAGTGACTATAAACTAAGTCAATAAGCCCTCAGAACATCGAAGTGTCCCAACGTGCACATCAACGGTGCAGCACATTAGCATGGGTGGCAGAAGCATGGAAATGACTATGCAATACTTCCTGGAGAGTGCAGGAGCATTCCAGAGATCTTCAGAAATCCCTGGAGAACTCCGGAGTTCCAAAAATGGAAGTCCCCTAACAAACAGCAGTAGGTGCTATAAACAATTGGTAGGTGCTAAAGAAGGTCAGTAGGCACTAGAGAGAGTCAGTAGGCACTAGAGAGAGTCAGTAGGCACTAGGAAATGTCAATAAGCACTAGAAAGAGTCAGTAGGTGCTAGAAATAGTTGGTAGGTGCTAAGGACAGTTGGTAGGTGCTAAGGACAGTTGGTAGGTGCTAAGAAACATTGGTAAGTGCTAAGGAATGTTGGTAAGCACTAAGAAACGTTGGTAAGCACGAAGGAACATTGGTAAGTGCTAAGAAACATTGGTAAGCACTAAGGAATGTCAGTAAGCACTAAAGAATGTCGGTAAGCACTAGAGAGAGTCAGTAGGCACTAGAGACAGTTGGTAGGCACTAAAGACAGTTGGTAGGCACTAAAGACAGTTGGTAGGTACTAAGGACAGTCAGTAGGTGCTAGAGAGAGTCACTAAATTGTATTTTCTATGCTGAGTCTGAGTGGAGTCTCATCACCAACTATCGTCTATACAGTGCCATACAGGCACACTTTTGTCAATGTTTACATTGCTGAAGTCCTTGCCAACTACTAGCATCCTAGTGCCTTGTAGGCTTACAGCTTAGATTGCTAAGCAAACACTCTATTTTTCTAAGTTCAAATCAACTAAAAAGACTAGGCTTCTGGGACCCTGCCTAGGACTCTCTCACAACTAGAAATCGCCCAACACTTCTCACTTTGAGGCACTAGGTTACCATTTACTAAGACAGTGCTTAGCAACTTTTGGGCATTATCAGTGTTGCATCCTATAGCTGTCAGGGGACCAGTCTCCAGACCATGTCCAACCCTATTCCAAGCTTAGTCCAATGATACGCCTATTCCTAGCAGATCCAACCAGCTGCTCGACCCACCCTTTCTCCTTCTGTCTTGTAGTAGTCAGCCTTGATGAGTCATATGCCTGGACCTTACTCAGCATCGATTATTATTAGTTATACTCCTTTACATACCAGGGCCTGATTAGTAGACAGTATTAGTAATAGCACAGCTACCGATGTAGTATATATAGGCAGCCTGTGGGATAGAATATCCCCAGGCTGAACAATAGCAGTGTTCTTCTGGCCTATCCACCGAACCGACCGTAAGCTTATCTAGCGCCGTCCGACCCTCTGTTAGCCTTGCTTGCCTCTTGCCCAACTCCTGCCTGCCTCTGCGCTCGCTCGATTCTCGCTTGCCCCTTGCATTGCTGACTCTGTGAAAGGAGTTCCACAGACATCAAGTGTTCCCCTTACAATAGCCCAAGCTAAGGTCCAAACCATTGCCAATAAAAGTTGCTATGCCAGTGTGCTGAGCTCAGCTAGAGGCTTATCAATGGCTCTGACAGGATGTGTATCAATAGATTGGAGCAATTTTATTGTACAAAGTACAAATTGTCTTGTCTATCCACCACACCTCTCCCACAATACAATGCTAACCAGGGGTGTGTGATTGTCACAATTTTGGACTCTTGCATTGTTTATGCAAAAACTACGTTTTAACTCAATTATAATACATGGCAGAATCTGTTGGAGGGTGGTATGGTAAGGCAGTATGTCTCTCAGTGTGGTGGAGCCTCTCCCCAAGTCATGATTTGAGACCAGTAGTTTTATATAAGCCTTTCAGTGAGCTGGTGTGGGGATAAAAAGGTAATCCTGAAATGAAAGCATTCTGACATTGGGATAAAGCTGTTGGCGCTGGTGTAAGAGATGTAGTTTAGTGAAAGAAGACACAATGGACTGCAGGCCCTTTTTGCAATTAGCAGTTACACGTTTGCATAGCCCTGTAATACAAGCAGGTTCCCATAGATCTGCCCATCCAAGATATACAGGTATAGGCATGCCTCCTGAGACTGTGAGGTGGTCTAATACCTTTATAATATCTATCACCCACCCATGATGCCTGCCCTCTAACGTCAGCTGAGCTGAATCTTGAAGAGCTCTCTTAGCAAAATGAGTTTCTGGCAAAGGTACTGTAGATATCTCAGGACTAATAGGATTCATCAATGCCTGATTGGCATCAGACCTGTTTCTATAACCGATCGTGACCCAAGACCCAAGAGCCGTCTGCAGTACGTGACCTGGACGGCTTCAAGAAGAGCTCGGTCGGATGTGAGATACAATAAATTGATTGTCGCTTCTCGGCGCTTCTCATTTCTGGATTCTAGATCCATACTTAATTCAGCAGTACATCGGGTCTTCAGAAATCACATCTCTATTGACGAGAGCGTCGAATGGGTAGTATTGGGAGTGTTTTGCAAACAACTACTTGCCTTATTCTTGCTACTTTCCGTGCTTAATTGGGAGCGCATGGCAGAACTCACTAAGTCCTTGACAAGTCACACGACCGACAAAATAAAATGACTAATCACAAAAGTTCGTTGTTTCTACAGACTACTGTACAAGCCCAAATGTTGTTATACGGAGAAAGAGTGTAGTACTGACGGATATAATTATTGATAAAAATGACAAAGTCCACGGGCGAGGACTGTATGGAAACAATAGGTCGTGGTGCTTGTCGATAGAAATATTGGTTTTTGATGCGGGAGAGGAGGGGGGAATAAGTGTGCCACGCTGGATGGCCTGCTTTAGGGAGGGATGGGTATATCGTAGTGGGAAATCATGGCACGGGCTTCAGTCTTGTCTGCTAAATTCTGCCTGGGTGAGGTCGAGCAAAAATGTGCCTTGATAGTTTTGTGGGGGCTCAATGAGCTTTACTGGCGGCTTGCCAGCTGTCGGCCGAAAGGTATTTGAGACGGAGGGGAATGGTCGCAGAGCGCGTGAGGTAGGAAATGAAGGGTTACGTTGTGGGATCATCCGTTGTGCAGCCGGACGCTTATGTGTGGAGTCGGCGAGAGGTGATGAAATGAGCGGTCGCGACATTGTCATTGTAGCTTAGACACGGCATTAGCTGGGGAGCGAAAGTCGTCAAGAAACGAGACCATACCCATTATGAACGCGTCAAGAGGTCTAGAATGAATATGACTGCGAGGGAAGACAAGCTTGATGAGAGGAAAAGCGAAACACGATGACTTTATAAACGTGGATGACGATTGCGTTGGGGTGGCTTCGACACAATCGCTTGGGGGATCATTGTACCTTTGGGGATGTCGGCAGCGCTCGGCAATCCTGTTGAAACCGGCATGTCACCCGGCTTCCGAATCGGCGCCCCGCTGATCCACAATGGGCTGTCCAAAGTAACCTCGAGTAAACCTCCAGTTAACCAAGTTTAATGCTAAAGTGCTAAATGTCCACATAACAAACTTCCCAGCTTCATGCATCCATAATCATACTCACCACATATGAAAGTTACCACAATCTACCGTTGTCAACGGATTTCGTTTGTATATTCTTCTAGCATAAGAAAAAAAAATTCTGAGTATGTACAAGAAACAATAGTAGTAGATACTCAGAGGGATCTGAGGAGATGGTGGGTTGGGGATACTTCAAAGGAAGAGAAAATGGTGTTTCTATGGATAGTCGGATCTCGAATGGACGGTTGTAGACATGGAATGAGAGCGAGGAGCATGTCGCAGTCCAACTAAATCGCCAACATCCAAAACATCGTCGAAATTTGGGTGAGTTGAAAATGTGTACCGAGAAGGCTTCATTCAGAGTCAAAGGGACACAGGTCATAACCAAGAACGGAGTGACGACAAATCGTCTGTTCCGGTCACTTCCAGTCCTTGACTCCTGCCATTCGGGAAAGAAGTGCTGCAAGTTTGGAATTTCCAGTGACATGCCCGGACTGGATGCGCAAGAGACATAATACAGCGGAGGGAGGAAATGAAAACCTTGTACGACATGGAAGAAAAGAGGCTCCTGACAGGAACTGCGTCCGCAAAGCCACTATTGCACCTCGACAAGGAGATGGCGTTCAAGAATGAATTTCCCTTCTTTGTATTTTTGGGATGCTTCAAAGGCTTTGTCCTACGTTGTTTCAGGATCAAGATATTGGAAGGGTCAGATAGTTGACAGACATATTTCCAGCCGAGTGTGGTCCCACATCGGCAACAATAGATATCTCGAACAGTATGGTTGCCTGTCGTCATTGGGCGATCGTTTGGCTCGCCTTCTATGACGTTTACACTAACGGCAAGGATTAATAATATCTTTAAAAGGTGAGAGATGATGAAATTACATACACTCCGTCGAAGAGGTATGCCCGACCATGTTGCCCATTGAATGCCTGGCAGCAGCAATTAAGGGGTTTCGATACCACTAAGATTGACCATGCCTACCCTTGACATCATGGAATGAATAGTAGCAAGGTGGGTCTTGCAAGTAGAACAGCCGTAGATACGTTCACCTGAGAGATAGCGACGATAGCTCATACCCATGGCGACTTCGCTAGTGCTTAGAGACGGTGGGAGTATCGAACTAGACAGTAGAGAAGAAGAGGGAGGGAAGGTTCAGAATCAACAGGTATAAGGGAGATAGTATATTGATACAGAGTGTGGATGCTTTAAATTCAAAGGGTGGTTGGCAAAGGTTAGACGATGTCTGAAATCTGATTAATGATTTCCCATGTTCCGTTTGTCACGCGCATACCACTTGCTTTAAGGTATCCATTTTCGTCAATATTGCCTCCTTGCCCTTCCCTCCTCGTTGGATACATGCTCGGCGCTCATTTTTCACTCCTCTGAACACGAGTCACTGTATATGAATTGCGACGAACTTCGCACGTGAACGTAATTTAATACCATGTGATGCCACTCTTCGGCAAAAGCAGGACTTGCAGCTGTTGTTCCATGCTGCACCCATTGCAGCATCTTAACATATACAGCGACAGTCCAGGATTGAAAGATATCCTCATGCGCTTAGTTTGTCATGCAGTTAAAATCCTATCCCTATTTTATAAGGAGATGCCTTTCCACCTGTGTATTTAACATGTTAATAAGTGCCGTATTCCGCTATTGTGCGTTTGTCATGTCATGCATCGACCTATGAACAAGTCTTTGACCATCCAGATATCGTTTCCACGTGAGTCAATTCATGTGACAAAGCTGTACATGTGACCGCGACGCGAGGGTACTCAACTAAATTGTTGACACTCACTCACTTCATCAACCCTTCAAACCAAATGAGTTCCGACGGCTTTTTCGAAGGCGATGACCTGGACGATGCAGCTTTTGATGAACTTGATGCTATTGAAGCGGCGGCTTTCAAGATGCCCTCGAGACCTTCGTCGGTGCCAACATCAGGGCCTGAGACGGAGCACGACTCTTTTTGTGACCTCACCCTTGATCTAGATGAAAATGACCTACGGAAGTTAGACGATTTTGAGAATGATGCGTACAATGGCAAAGCTCAGTCTGTTGCTGGGCCGAGCCTGAGTAGGACCGGGTCGGCAACTCATCAGACTACACTCTTTGGCGGCGTCCTACCATCATTATCCACAGCACCCGAAAGGCCTCAAACGCAAAGGACAAAGCTTGTTTCTCGCAATCCCTTTGCGAAACAGGCGCAGAAGACGAAA
>QLOM01001263.1:0-20723 GCA_003313785.1 Termitomyces sp. MG148 | reverse complement strand
CGGCCCTATCCTGCTCTATCCCTATCTTGGCATTGACACCTGGCAGGTCAGCTGATCTTTGGACCCACTCTACTTGCCAGCAGGCCTTTATGCCATTGGCTAGCTTACTCATGCTGACTGTTGCTTACTCATTAGTGCTTAGTACATACTGGCCCTATTAGTCAATACACCATAATCATAGCATATCAAATGTAGTATATAAGTAGGACTAGTGGATAGAACATCCCCAGTCCTAGCAATAGCATTGCTTCTAGGTCTACACATTAGCATTACTGTGAGCTCCTCAGTGACGACCTTGCCTTCTGCTCTCGCCCTCCTGCTCCACCCCTTGTTGGTGGCCTGCCTTCTTGCCTGCCAGTTGCTTGTCACTGTGCTTGCTCAACACTTGCCTCACTTGGTGGTTGACTTGAGTGGTTGATGCATCTGCCTGGCTTTCCACGATAGAGCATCCCCTTACACCCTAGGTGGTCCAGTTGTCCACATAGCACAGGGTTTTGTTGTCGTCATCCGTTGGGGGTGCTGCGGGTTGTTGAGTCATCCTGGGGTTGGCTTGGGTAGTCTGGCCCCAAGTCCAGAAGGCACTAGGAACAAAGTGAGCACAAGGACAGGCAGAGAGACCTACATTGCGGGCGGCAGGCTGGTCAAACAGTCCTCCTTTGGGATTCAGAGACCATAGGGTGGCGGAGGTGGCATTGAGGCCATCCTGGTTGTGCGGGGCTCGAAAATCTCCTGGGGCAGGTGCTGGGGCTTCTTGTTGGATGTGGAAGGTTTGAGCCGGGTCCACGGGGTCTTCAAAGCGTTGCGGGTTGGGGGACATGTGGATTTTGTCAACAAGGTTGCGAAGTTTGTTTTTCTGAGCGGCATTTTGCTGTAGAACAATTTTAGCCATCTCTGGGATCCCACTTTTTGCATATTGGTCATAGAGCTCCAAGAGGCGGTGGGCCCATTCTTCTGGGGACGCCGGGCCTTCATACTGTCCTAAGCCAAAGAGAAGTTCACAAGTCTGACAGGTAAATTCTTTCAGGGAGATGTGGAAGGTGCAAAGTATTTTGTTTTGTTCCCAGATGTAGGCGTGGCTTCTTTGGTGGGGTGCCATAGGTGATGAGGGTGTTCAAACGGGTGGAGCTGCCATGGGCTGTTGCCAGAAGAGTCAGGATTCCATAGGGGGGTGGAGGGGCAGGGTAGCCATAAGGGTATCCCAGGGTGAAAGGTCCCACTCCGGAGATGACAGGTTGGGTCCATCTGTGAGGTAGCGTATCAGGTAGTCTACTAAGTAGTACCTGGGAGTAGGATCCTGCAGTTGCCTGGATGCTGAGTTGCCAATATAGGAGTAGGTTCTGGCTAATCAAGGGTCCGACATATCCACTGTCCTGATCCTGGGCCCATACATGAGGAGGATACAGTTCATCGGTTAAGGGTGGGTACAGAGGGCGAGGGGTGCTGATGACATAGGTGGGGTTGTATATAGAGCACCCATAGGCGTTGGTCTGATAGCTCATAGGGTAGGTTTTGGTGTACGTAGCCATTGAGAATTAGTAAGAGAGAAGTCTTGATATTATGTCAGGTTCCGCTGACCATGGGGACTCAGTCCACTGGGCAAGACCCTTATGGGAAGACGCAATAGCTCCAGTATACAATTCCAGGACTTACAAGGGCTCTGGGGGCAAAATGCTATGCTCCAGGATGAGCGTGAGCGTTTAAAGGATCTCTGGGGCAAACTACGAGACAGGAGGCAAGTGGGTTCCAGATAAGTCTGAGGGGCGATGTCAATTAAGGAAGGTGAGACGGGGAAGGTTACAGGCTCTACAATTTGAGCCAAGCAGGCAAGGCAAGATTAGATAGAGTTAGACCGGGACTTAGAAAGACACAGATAAATGAGTCCAGAGTGTTGCTAGAAATGAGGTCAGAACTGGAGAAGAGTCAAAATCTGTAAAGGGGAAGGGAAACAAAAGTCGGGACTAAACCAGGAAAGAGTCACAGAGAGAGAGAGAGAGAAAGAAGTACAAAGCAAGAGATTCAAGACAAGTATGAGACACAAGACAAGACAGAGTTAGAAACGGGCACGATACAAGACAGAGTCACGAAACACCAGCAGAATAGATTGAGAGACACGAAACAAAACACTGGACAACAATATGGTGGAGTTATGCAAATATCAAGACTATCTGACTAAGTTCCTATTCTACCAGTTAAGTACTCCTATGGGTATGTCCCAGGCCAACCCTTTGATCTCTAGGTCTGAACGCAGCTCTGGGACTCTATACAAGTTGGCGGATGTTGGTTCCAATCAAGTAGAGTGGCGGGTGTCAGTAGCAATCAGGTGGCGGCGGCGTCAGCTTCTGGGGGTGGTGATGTGTGAGGGGAACAATGTGATGGCTAGGTGATGTGTGTGATGGCATGATTGCCGGAGGGGGCCAGCAATGTCTGAGAAGAGTTGGTGATGTCCAGAGGGTTTGCGTGACTTCTTGGAAGCACTCAGTGATGGCCGAGGTGATTGATGGTGAGTTAGTGATGGGTGTGGGAGTGAGATCACTGGCGTGGCAGAGTTATTGTGCGCCTCTGCCAAAATCATGTGGTCAGGCCACCGGAACAAACCATCTGGACCCGTGCTCAGTTGATCCAGCCGATGGTGAATGATGAAGATGAAGTGGTTGAGAAAGATACTCCAACATGCCTGCCTCCTATTGAGATTGTGAGCTGACATGAAATATTTGAGGTTGCAATGATCCGAATATACCTCCACTAAATATGGGTTGCTCTCCAAATATGGCTGCCAGACCTCGATTGCTCAGACCACCAAAAGCAGCTCCTTGTTATGAACGTTGTAATTTTGCTCCGCAGGTTGCAATGCCTTGGAAAAGAATGCCACCGGCTGCCAGTCCCCATCCTCCGCCTTCTGCAACAACACTGCCCCCACCACAAAGTCCGACGCATCCATCTTGACATGAAAGGCTGCCTCTGTGTTTAGCATCACCAGCACCAGCATGCGCACAAATGCACCCTTCAACGCCTCAAACACCCACTGTTCCTCCTTGCTCCACCTTTCCGCACAATCCTTTGTCTTCAAATGCTCCAGCGGCTGCACAATTGCTGCATAGTCCTCAACAAAACGCCAGTAAAAGTTGCAAAAGCCCAGGAATTGGTTGACATGGCAGAGGTTCTGAGGTGTCGGCCAGTCTGTAACACCACTGACCTTGACCGGGTCTATGCCCACACATCCCAGGGTGATCTTCAAGCCAAGGTAATTGACCTCTGTCGTCCTGAATCGGCACTTCTCCAGCTTCAGAAACAGGTCAGCTTTGCGCAAACACCGCAGAACTTCTTGCACATGAGCCTCATACTGCGACGGATCCTCCAAGAAGATGATAATGTTGTCAAGAGTAGAGGACCATGTAGACGTCAACCAGGTCATGAAAAAGCTCGTTTACCATCCGCTGGAATGCTGCCAGCGCATTGCAGAGACCAAACTGCATAACCAAGAACTCAAACTGACCATAGCACGTGCACAACGTCTTCCATTTGTTGCTCACCTGGATCCTGATGTTATAGTAGCCCCACCGCATGTTGAGCGTTGTGAACACCTTCACTGCCTTCAGCCTATCCAGCAGTTTGTTCATGAGAGGAATTGGATACGCATCTGATTTTGTGATGGTGTTCAGCGCACAGAAATTGATGACCAAGTGCAACAAACCATCCTTTTTCTTGACAAAGAAAACTGGAGCTCCACATGGTGCGCTCAACGGCTAAATGTTGCCTTTTGCTAGGTTCTCATCAATGAACTGGCAAAGCATGCACAGCTCCACCGGCACAAGTTAGTACAGCTTACCAGGTGGCAGGACCTCTGCTTTGTCAATGAGATCAATACCCAGGTTGTGCTTCCAATGCTGTGGGAGCCACTCCAAACAGGTATTGTCAAACACGTCAAGAAAATCATGCAGCTCATCTGGCACCAACTCCTCCACGGATTTTGGCACCCCGTCCCCCTTCTCCGCCCTCTCCGCCAGGACCTGTGACATGCTCCTCCCTGCTTTTGCCTCCCCCTCTGCAAGTGATGGGCCTCCTGCACTCCTCACCGACTCCATATCCCACTGCTGCTCCAAAAATGCCATCATACCCTGTGCTCCTGCACACCCCAGTGCATTGTTGATTGTTGCACATGCCACTTGTACGACTGCCTCCCGCTGTTGTCGTTGAAACCACATCACCCTTGTTTTTGCATGCTTCAGACCCCAGAAACGCTCCTTTGGCACCCCTTTTGCCGCAAACGCGTGTAGTGTCGGCCCTGGTGGTGTCGAACCGTTGTCACATGGCAAACAAGACCACCGGCACATGTCCGACTTGAAGCGTACTGTAGAGTGGCCCCAATCAATGTCCGAGTTATGGCAGTGCAGCCAGTTGACACTCAGGATAAGGTTGTCATCACCAATGCAACTCCCCGGAGACACGCTCCGAGGAGGACATACTACGCAAAGTAATTCCCCCTGAATATCACGAGTTTGCTGACGTGTTCTCTGAGGGCAGCACCCAAGAACTCCCTCCCCACCAGTTCTACAACCACAAAATTGACCTCAAAGAAGGCACCTCACCCCCCTTCAGACAAGTCTACAACATGTTGGAGGTTGAACTCCGAGCCCTCAAGAATCACCTCGACAAAATGCTTAGCAAGAGTTTCATCTGCCTCTCCATCTCCGCTGCTGGAGCCCTGGTCTTATTTGTCAAAAAGAAAGATGGCTCCCTGTGCCTCTGTGTTGACTACCGGGGGCTCAACAAGGTTACAAAAAAGAATTGGTACCCTCTGCCCCTCATTGGAGATCTTGTCGACCGTCTCCAGAGCGCCAAGATCTACACCAAAATTGACTTACGTTCTGGCTACAACAACGTTTGTATAGCCCCGGAACATGAGTGAAAAACGGCATTCCAGACTTGGTATAGTCTCTTTGAGTACTTGGTTATGCCTTTTGGAATGACTAACTCCCCTGCCACGTTCCAATACTTCATGAACAACATCTTCCACAACATGAACAACGTGTTCATCATCGTATACCTGGATGACATTCTTGTTTATTCAAACTTGCTGGAAGAACACTAGAACCACGTCCACCGCATCCTCACTTGCCTCCGAGAACACCACCTCCATGCCAAACCCTTTCACACCACCAAAGTTGAGTACCTTGGCATCATAGTAACCCCAGACGGAATTTGTATGGACCCAGGCAAGATTGACACCATTCTCAACTGGCCCACCCCCTAGAATGTCAAGGAAGTACAGTCTTTCCTGGGTTTTGCTAACTTCTACCAAAGGTTCATAGACAACTAGTCCAGGATCACAAAACTCCTGAATCGACTCACTCGAAAGGACACTCCCTGGGCCTAGGACAGTAAGTGCCAGAGTATCTTCCAACTCCTCAAGGAAGCCTTCACAACTGCCCCGGTGCTCCAACACTTTGACCCAGAACTCTCCATCATACTTGAATGTGATGCCTCCGACTATGCCATTGCCGGAATAATCTCGCAGATGGACCCTGATACTCAGGATCTTCAATCCATTGCCTTCTACACACGCTCTATAATCAATGCCAAATTAAACTACGACATCTATGACAAGGAGCTACTGGCAATTGTTGAAGCTTTCAAACAGTAGCAAGCCTATCTTGAGGGAGCCCAGCACCACATCCAAGTCTATTTGGACCACAACAATTTGCAGTATTTCACCACAACAAAGCAGCTCAGCCAACAACAAGCCTGGTGGTCAGAGATATTCTCTGAATACGACTTCACTATTCACTGCTGCCCTGGAAGACTCAGAGCCAAACCCAATGCCTTCACTCAAAGGCCTGACGTCTACCCTAAGAAGGTTTTCAAGGCGGATCAGAACTCCTTCAACCACCATGTGGTAATTCTTTTCAAACATCTAAATGCGGTGCTAAACATGAATGAGGAAGGAATTCTGAGTCAGATCTGAAAAGCCCCCCGTGACAAGTTTTTTGTCCAGCATGACCCCTGGCGCTCTAACCCCGAGGACCCATCACACAACAATGCCTACACCCTATCTCCAGACCAACAAATTCTCCTCTGAAATGACCTCATATACATTCCTGATCATGCAAAGTTGTGACTTGACATCCTCCAATAGCATCATGACCACAAGCTTTGAAGACACCCAGGCATACATAAAACCCTCCAATTGATCATCTGGACTTACTTTTGGCCAGGGATTTGTTGAGATGTCACGCACTACATCAGATCGTGTGAACCCTGCCTCCAGGCCAAAGTTTCCTGCCACCGCCCCTATGGCCTACTACGACCCATTCCCATCGGACGGAGATCCTGGTCCTTGATTTTCATAGATTACATTGTTGAGCTCCTGGAGTCCAAAGGTTTCAATGCAATCCTGGTAGTGGTATGTAGACTGACCAAACAGGCATCTTGCTACTCTGCCACACCACCAATACTGTTCTAGAGTTTGCCAAGCTATTTCTGGAGCATGTATTTGCAAAGTACGGACTCCCAGATGACATTGTATCAGATCAAGGACCCCTGTTTGTCTCAAAATTCGGGACTTTGCTCTGCAAAGCCCTTAACATCCAAGTCCAACTCTTGACTGCCTACCATCCAGAGACTGATGGGCAGACTGAGCAGGTGAACCAGATGCTGGAACAGTACCTCCACCTCTATGTCAACTACCTTCAAAACAACTGGCACGCGGAGCTACCCCTCGCTGAGTTCATTTATAATAATACCCCTCATTCTGCCACTGGAGTCTCACCCTTCTTTGCTAACAAAGGTTATCACCCCCAGCTCACCATCTCTCTCTGAGACATCCCCTGCCATGTTGCTCACGAGGTTGCTGAAGACCTCCGGTTGCTCCACCAATTTCTCCAGGAAGAAATCGACATCGCCAACAAAGCCTACACAAAGCACGCTGACTCCAAACGAGAAAACACCCCCAACTGGACCCCTGGCACTATGGTATGGCTTGACTGGCACAACCTACGCACTCAACAACCCTCTCTGAAGCTGGATCACAAACAATTTGGCTCCTTCAAGATCCTCCGGAAGATCTCAACCCATGCTTACAAACTCGATCTCCCCCCAGGCATAAAGGGCCTCCACCCCGTGTTCCACGTTTGACTCCTTGAGAAGCACGCCCCCAACCCATTCCCTGGACAACACCTGACCGACCTCCGCTCTTTGAAGTCGAGGACGAGTACTACTACAAAGTAGACAACATCCTCAACTCCAAAAAATTACAAGGCCACACCTACTACCTGGTTCAATGGAAGGGATACGGCCCCAAGGACTACATCTGGGAACCCCAACAAAACTTGGATGGAGCCTCCAACGTACTCCGGGAGTTCTACCGTTGACACCTTAACAAACCCCAGGACTCCCAAGACTAGAACCCACAGACGGTATCAGTGGGCTTGACCCCTACCTCTGGATTCATGAGGGATTCAACTCCCACCCAGATAATGTGTTCCCATTCTCACTCTCTCCCCATTTCCCCCCATTCACACTCATGCAGAGGAGGACACAACAAAAGAAACACATGTTTGGCAAGAAAAAATATATCTACAGTGGAGTATTGTCCAGCAAGTCCAAGATCTCCCCTACTCTGACCCCTCTGTAACCCGCAACGCCTCCATCTCCTCCGCCAACTCCACCAGGACCTCTTTCACACTCAGCAGAACCTCTCCTGCATCTCCCGCTACCTTTACTCATGACTTTGGCTCCAACATGTTCCTCTGGCGGTGCGCAGCCAGTAACCTCATCAGCTGCCCCACTCCCAGCCAAATCTCCGGCAGGCCCTCCTGCCCAACCCTGCCCAACCCCTCCTGCACAAACACCGCCGCCAACGTAGCCCTGTTCAGGAGCAAGCAATGCTCCCAGGCCCACTCTAAGAACCAAGTTAGCCTAGAAGAGGATAGATACATCAAAGAGACATACGGAGCAATGACACCCATGTCCCCACCAGCTCCCGCATCAACCATTCCTGGCAATACTCCCCCTCTCCCTGCAAGACTTGCAGCTGCCAAGCCAATTCCTGAACCTCCTCTGCCAAAGGGACTTTGAAGGCGGGTGCCTGGAGTCAGCCCTGCAACTCCTCCACCTTGTCCTTGAACACCTCCTGCTGCTGGAGGGCCTCCTCACGCAGCCTCTCAGACTCCTGCTGCTCCTGTACAGCCTTGTCCTGCTCCACCCTGGCCCGCTGCAGCTCCTTCTGCAAACTCCAGACCTGCTCTCCCACCATCTCCTGCACCACCGCCTGCCAACGCACCTCCTTTAACTCCCGTTGTAACTCCTTATGCACGTCCTGAATCCCTTGTAGGCACGCAACGTTTAATGAGAAAGTTTTAATGGGCCACGCCAACCCCAGAGAAAAGACATGTGAGGGCCCCACCTCCGGTGAACTCCTGGCACACTTGGAGGCCAGTCGCAATGCGCGCCTTGGGGATGCCCAATGTTGACCCTTGTTATGATGGGGGGACTTTGGACCCGCCACAGATCTCACCCCTCCCACCCTCTCCTCCCCCTCCGACGGCTCCAACACTTGAATATGAGGCAGTGCCCTGAGATGCACCAGGACCCATGCCAGATCCCACCCCTGATCCTGGACCATGCACTGCGCCTGCCACAACTGTGTCATTGAGCACCACTCATGGTTGGAGCGGCATGCCTTGCACATTGAGGGGTCATGCCGGGTGCTCTCCTCTGGACCAGTAAATGTGCAGGGCACGTCCTGGCGCTTGCAATGGTAACACTGGAGAATTCAGCCCACGAGCCTCAACAAAGGAAGAGAACCACTCACTGGACCATTGGCCTGACACCACGCAAGAGTAGGGGAGCAAGTCTGGGCTGCCGCAAATTGCTCCAAGGTTACCTCCTCTTCCGTAACCCAGGCAGATGCTGGCACTACTTCAAGTTGCTCCAGAGCAAACAAGGGGTGCAAAAGACAAGAAGATGAGGGTGTAGGAGAGGATATGAGGAAAGAATGAGGGAAAAGACAAGTCGAATTTTTTCTCTTTTTTCTCTTCCTGGAGATCATCAGGGGCTTCTGAATCACCATCAGTGCTTCTAGGTCACATCAGGACTTCCTTTTGCACGAAGAAACCTAGCGCGTTCCCATGGTTGGCCCGTGCCTCGAAGGGTCTTGGCGCTGAGGGGAGGGTGATGTCACGACCCACTAACCCTGCAGCCAGCTCTGAACCTTGCTGCCACCTCTGAAGGTCCTAGAGAACAACTATCCCACTAGCCCCACAACTCCAAACCAATCCTGCCAGTGATCTCATTCCCATGCCCATCACTAACACCACCATCAATTACCCCGGCCATCACCCAGCGCTCCCAAGAAGCCATGCAAACCCTCCAGACATCTTTGACTCTTCCCAAACATCACCGGTCCCCTCTGGCAATCATGCCATCACGTGCATCACCCAGCCATCACATTGTCCTCCTCATGCATTACTGCCCCTGGAAGCCCCTGACATCGCCACCACCTGATTGCCACTGACACCTGCCACTCTACTCAGTTAGAACTGACACCCGCCAACTTGTATAGAGTCCTGGAGCTGCGCTTAGACCCTGAGATCAAGGGGTTGGCCCGGGATATAGCCGTAGGAGTACTTAACTGGTAGGATAGGAACTTAGTAAGTAGTCTTGATATTTGCATAACTCCACCGTATTGTTGCCCAAGTGTTTTGTTTTGTGCCTCTCAATCTATTCTGCTTGTGTTTTGTGACTCCATCTCATATCGTGCCTGTTTTTAACTCTGTCTTGTTTTGTGTCTTGTACTCGTCTCAAATCTCTTGCCTTATACTTCTCTCTCTCTCTCTCTCTCTCTCGTGATTCTTTCCTGGTTTAGCTCCAACTCATGTTTTCTTTTTCCATTACAGATTTTGACTCTTCTCCAGTCCCGGCATCATTTCTAGCAACACTCTGGATTCATTTCTTTGTGTCTTTCTAAGTCCTGGTTTGACTCTATTTAATCTTGCCTCGCCCACTTGGCTCAAATTGTAGAGCCTGTAACCTTCTCCGCCTCACTTCCTTTAATTGACCTTGCTCCCTGGACTTATCCAGAACCCCCCACACTCGCTTCCTGTCTCATGGTTTGCTCCAGAGATCCTTTAAATGCTTGCACCTGTCCTGGAGCATAGTGTTTTGCCTCCGGAGCCCTTGTGTAAGGAGATGCTCCATCATGGAATGCCAAGCAGATGCAATGA
This sequence comes from Termitomyces sp. MG148, assembly GCA_003313785.1. NCBI lineage: Eukaryota > Fungi > Basidiomycota > Agaricomycetes > Agaricales > Lyophyllaceae > Termitomyces > Termitomyces sp. MG148. The sequence continues at coordinate 10,503 of QLOM01001263.1, read as the reverse complement.
CCGCTCAAGCCCACCACTAAGGGGAGCAAGCGTCAAGCGAGCACAGTGACAAGCAGCTGGCAAGCAAGAGGACAGGCCGCCAACAAGGGACGGAGCCAGAGGGTGAAGGCAGAGAGCGAGGTTGTCACTGAGAAGCTTATAGTTATGCTGATGTGTAGACTCAGAAGCAATGCTATTGCTAGGACTGGGGATGTTCCATCCGCCAGTCCTACTTATATACTACATCGGACATACTATGACTACGACGTATTGACTAATAGGGCCGGTATGTACTAAGCACTACTGAGTAAGCAATAATCAGCATGAGTAAGCCAGCCAATGGCATAAAGGCCTGCTGGCAAGTAGAGTGGGTCTGAAGACCAGCTGATCTGTCAGATGATGATGCCAAGACAGGAAGAAAGCTGGATAGGGCTGGAGCGGTCCGGATGGTGGCTAGATAGGGGTGCCAACATCAAAACAGACTAAGCAAGGCTATAGTGGACAGTCCAAGGACTTGTTCCCTGACACCTCGTAGGTCCTGAAATTGTACACCGGAGCTATTGTGTCTTCCCGTAAGGGTCTCTCCCAGTGGACTGAGCCCCCATGGTCAGCGGAACCTGACACTGAGCAACTTGAGCAGGCTCAACCAAAGGAGACAGTAACATCAAAGCATAATGCAAAAGCTGGTGGCCTTAGACCATCTGGCCAAGACATTATGCTTGCAGATGTGTTGGTGCCAGCAGGAGAGTATGTTGACCCTCTTGTACCTCAGAACAATGAGGAAGTTGTGTCCAAAGTATATTTGACCCTACAAGATTTTGGTCGTGGAACCAAGTACATTGAACTATGTACTAGAGCTGCCTGCAGCTCTACAAGCAAGATGCATTGTACCCAAGTTCCATGTATTATTACTTAGACAATACAACGCAAACAATGATGCCATGTTCTCTAATTGGATGATACCCAAAACTTATGACTTTGGCGCTACTGACAAACAGGAATGGTTTGTCGAAGATATTCTGGGCCATCAATGGCAGGATGGAACGCACCTCAAATTTGAGGTACAATAGAGTGCTGGTGATACAACCTGGGAGCCGTATCAGACATGTTCAAAGCTGGCAGCTTTGGATCAATACTTAGAGCTGCAGGGCATCAAACGCCCCAGTCAGCTTGCTAAGCGCTCATGTGCTTAGCCTGAGTAAGCCAGATTTGATGAAGATCAAATCTATTATCTTATCTAATCATAGTAAGATTATGATTGGATCAATTGTGATCTATATGGATAAGATGGATAAGATGTGCCATCTGATCAGATAGTACAGATTAAAAGAGGCAGATCTTTTGATTGGATCAGGTTATATAACCTGATGAGTAAGAATTTTTTTTCTCTCATCAATGACAATGTCTCAAAAATGGGTACAACGCCTCAGCCACAGCCCCAAAATCTGCAGGGTTCTGGAGGAGGGGTGGAACCACTCCCACAACAATAACTAGTACCATCATCAATGATGATGCTGAGTGTGGCGTTGTACCCAATGATGTCCCAGTTTGGGCAGCCTCCTGTCCAATCTGGACATCAACAGTTCTGTTGCATACACAACAAGCAAGAGTTGAGGTAGCCAAACCTCAACACCAATGAGACTGCACACTACCTCTCCGAGAGGTGTATAAAAGAGACTGGAAGCAATCGCCTCCGAGGAGTTACCCCACATGTGTCAGGAGACAGGTCCTCAGACTGTCCACTCTAGCCTTGCTTAGTCTGTGTTGACATTGGTACCCACATCTAGCCACCATCCAGACCGCACCAGCCCTATTCTGCTCCATCCCTGTCTTTGCATCGACACTTGGCAGGTCAGCTGGTCTTTGGACCCACTCTACTTGCCAGCAGGCCTTTATGCCATTGGCTGGCTTACTCATGCTGACTGTTGCTTACTCATTAGTGCTTAGTACATACCAGCCCTATTAGTCAATACACCATAGTCATAGTATATCCGATGTAGTATATAAGTAGGACTGGTGGATGGAACATCCCTAGTCTTAGCAATAGCATTGCTTCTGGGTCTACACATTAGCATTACTGTGAGCTCCTCAGTGACGACCTTGCCTTCTGCTCTTGCCCTCCTGCTCCACCCCTTGTTGGTGGCCTGCTTTCTTGCCTGCCAGTTGCTTATCACTGTGCTTGCTTGACACTTGCCTCACTTGGTGGTTGGCTTGAGTGGTTGATGTGTCTGCCTGGCTTTCCACGATAGAGCATCCCCTTACAGTGTGCAAAGAAGCACCGCACAAAACCATAGGGCACAGGCAGGACAAACTCATGTTGTGAGGGCCAGTGCAAGGTCTACCCAGACCTTGAATGCCCCTTTGTCGGCAATCCCCCTTGCCAAAGCGCATGTCATCTCCATGGCAAATCTCATACACGGACAAGAGAAAGAGAAAGGAGGTAGTCACACCTTCAGAAGTCCTGGACCCTCAGGTCAAAGCAGTTTGGAGACGTTTGGTGTCCACCAGCCAGAGAGTGCCACCAGAATCATCATTTTTGAGAGATCCAGTCACCCAGGTAGTCATCACTGGGCTGCTTGATGAAATCATTATGCTGCAATAGTGTAACAAAAACACTATAAAGACTTTTGCAAACAACATTAAGAGGTGTCCATCATTGCCAGAGGAGCAGACTGAGGCAAAATGCCTCAAAGCTAGAGACACAGCCCATGACAAAGGGCAGCGTGGAGCAGTAGTTGAGGTGCAGAAGGCACCTCAAGGGCAGAAGGAAGCAGGGGAACTCTCCCCAATGTTATCTGAGCTACATGACAAGCTCATGGTTGTGGATGCCAGTTTACAAGGACTATCTTCATCAACACATGCTTCTGCCCATTCATTGGGACCCACAAGGCTGGCAAATGAGGTGGTTTGAACAGCAGTCGTGTTTGCAGTTGGAGTCCCAGCAGGAGCTGAGGGCTCTACCATGTTCTTTCTCTCAGCAGTGCAATTCAAGGCACCACTGGATTCATATATCCTAGTGTTTGTGAAGAAGGACACTTGGTCAGAAAATGAGGTAGAGGGCTGGCTACTCACCCTGGCATTGCTCAGACTCGAAGAGCCAAGTGATGAGAGCAACAACAACAAGCTACCAGCGGATACACCATCGGAAGGAGAGATGCCCGCTAATTGCAGACAGCGGTTAGCCAAGAACAAGAAGATTGCCACTTACGCCAAGCATGAGGCTGCACAGCAGTCTAAGGCAGACAAAGACCAGGTGGAGCAGGCCACCAAGAGAATTTCTGATGGTCTAGGAGTTTTTGTTGATGGTATGGCTGTCAAACATTTGAATTGGTTCTTTGGTGGTGCTTTGGACCGTCATTTCTATTATTTCCAACTTTCCAACACTGTGTTTGTTGGAAACAAAGCCATGGCCGCCATGTATTATGAGGTGGAAACCAATAAAAGGTATTATGTGACCAATACTGAGATTGGTAAGGTAGTACTTTGGGGATTCCCAATGAATCCCCAGCAGTTGCAAAAGCTCTTCAAGCTTTTGCAGAATAAGTTCAAGTCAATTTCCACCCACACAGAGGCCTACTACCTGGTGCATGAATTTCAGCACATCAGCTATAACTTTGATGCTTTGCTGCATGATTGCACAATGGCTCTGGTGTGTACACCAGAGTATGAGCACATCATGCCCCCGCTTGACTTTTCTGTCATGACCTGCCAATTCTGCATCCAACTCTGGGACCTCAAACCCACCCCCATGCTCCTGGAGGTCCCAGAAAACAACCCCCCACCAGCCCATAAGCCAGATCCAATTCTTTGCCAGCAACCATAGATACCACCACCAATTACCCCGGCTATCGACCCCATCAACCCAGATACTACCCACTACTCTTGGGAAGTTATGCAACTCCTCTCGAACGTCACCGGACCTCCTTCAACATTGCCGCCCCTCCAATCACACCAACACCCATGCCATCTGGCCATCACATTGCGCTCAGCCATCACCCTATGCATCACCACCCCAGAAACCCCTGACGCCGCCGCCACCTGATTGCAGCTGACACCCGCCACTCTATCAATGGGAACCAATACCCGCCAACTTGTATAGAGTCCCAGAGTTGCGCCCAGACCCAGAGATCAAAGGTTTGGCCCAGGACATACCCGCAGGAGTACTTAAATGGTAGGATAGGGACTTAGTCGGTAGTCTTGATATTGCATAACCCACACTGTATTGTTGCCCAGTGTTTTGTTTTGTGTTCCCAAATCTATTCCTGCTTGTGTTTTGTGACTCTGTCTTGTATTGTGCCCGTTTTTAACTCTATTTAGTCTTGTGTCTTGTACTCGTCTAGAATCTCTTGCCTCATACTTCTTTCTCTCTCTCTTTCTCTCACTCTCTCACGACTCTTTCCCAGTTCAGTCCCAACTTGTGTTTTCTTTCTTCTTTATAGATTTTGACTCTCCTAAAGTCCTGGCTTTGTTTCTAACTACACTCTGGATTCATTTCTCTGTGTCTCTCCAAGTCCTGGCCCAACTCTATCTAATCTTGCCTCGCCCACTCGGCTCAAATCATAGAACCCATAACCTTCCCTGCCTCACTTCTCTTAATTGACATTGCCTCTGGACTTACCCAGAACTCCCATGCACTTGCCTCCTGTCTCATGGTTTGCCCTGGAGATCCTTTAAACGCCCACGCCCGTCCCAGAGCATAGCGTTTTGCCCCCGGAGCCTTCATAGGTCCTAGAATTGTACACCAGAGCTATTGCATCTTTTTGTAAGGGTCTTGCCTAGTAGACTAAGCCCCCACAGTTAGCGGAACCTGACACTTTCCTCCCACCATATGAACTTGGTGGTCATTCTGACCCCCAAAGGCTACTTGCGATGGAAGGGCCATTTTTCACTGGAGCCGGCTTCAATTCTGAAGGTACTCAATTTACCTTTGATCTATTCAAGCTGGCCCAGAATATTCTATATTTTTGCCACCCAGGTATGCAGAACTCGGTGATTGGAATCATGGTAGACTTTGCCTACCACATCAACTGGAGGATGGTGATGGGACACACTCTCACTCATGCTCTTTCTCTGCAGGGACGCGCCCATAGACATTTTGCAAGGCTCCTGGCCTTGATCATTGCATGTCTGGGGCTGTATAGGGAAGCCATCATGGCTTACAATGCCACAAATTTCCAGTTTCTGTTCCAACCCATGAACTGGACATCTGTCCAGCTCACTTTACCAAAGTTTGACAACGCCGTTGTGGTCAACCTGACAGACGCAGATGTCCTGCGTACGTTACTAGTGAACCGCATTCTACCAGAATGGGTGGACCACGCCTACACTTTTGGCATAGTCTTCCTCAAGACCCACTCCTTTGAGGCAAATGCCTCAATTGACATGTATCAAGATGTCAATGATTGTTGACTAGATCAATATAGCAAGTCTCTCATGATACCTCAGTGAGACGGATGGCGGAACTCCACTGTCAACAATATGATCTGTCTTCATGCACTGCTTGCATGTGAAAACTCATAAGGAAACAATTACGTTGAGTGGGGATTATACTATCTGATTGGGATGAACCCCAACTGCCGTAACTTATGGCACCGCTGGTCTCAACATGGACCATACTCACCCTTGCCTGTAGTGCAGCAGACCACAGTTTTGGCTCTGGTGGCATTGATCTTATTTGCACCTGTTGCCTCAACATTGTTGGCTAACATTGACACTGAGATGAGAATTGACCTAGCCAGCAAGTTAGCGTGTCTACCGTCTGCGTAACCTTTGTAGGCGGCTCATCCTCTATTCACTGGCACTGTTGGTTAATGTTGGTGTTGTATTCCTTAACAGATGAACATGGACTATGAGCCGTGAAGGCCCTTCACCTCCACATTTATGAGGATACTGTTATTATATAAATATATATAATTATACATACTGCTACATCATGTACCCCATCATGTAGACTGCTTAGCAGTCTAAAAGGGGGGCTGTAAAGGCGACCTCTGGAGGCTATGGCTCAGTCACACAGCTGGCAGAGGGAAATCCAAAGTATATATAGGTAATACAACTATAACTACTCATCTAGCAGAGGAAAATCCAAAGAGAACAAGTCTAGAGTTTTCCTATTCCAGGAGTGATGCTTCCAAGGCTCCATAAGTGTGGGAAGTAACTGTATAGCATGACAAAAGCCACAATAAAATTTATAATCTAAAAAAGGAAAATCTCTGAAAATAATCAAAAACTCGGAAATTGCCATTGCTAGAGGTCATGCACATGTCTCATGTGACTTGCTTAGTAATTTGGAGGCTAGCCTCGAGATGACTAAGCTTCTGGATGCTTACTAAGCCTCTGGAAGCATTGGCTACACTTGTTTGAATGATAACTAAAGAACCAGAGCACCTCAAGGGCTGAGAATAGTACTAATAGATAGTGTTGAAAGAATAGAAGCAGTAAAGTAAAAGAGTGACAGCAGAAATAAGGAAATAAATAGAGGAAGAATGAAGGAATAAGGAGTGAAAGAAGGGAGAAATGAGGAGTCCCCTGACAGGGGCATGTAATGGACTTACAGCTGTAGAGCTTTGCTCTATGGCCTCTTCAAAAAAGTATAATAATTATTATGCTAAATAATAATTATATCAAATAAATATATATTAAATTAATTAAATAAGTATTATAATGCTGTATGGCTGCCTTATGTAAGGTAGCCAATTTTACTGTCATATGTAGTACTAGAATTGACAACCAATCTGGTTCTGCTGTGTGACTGTAAGGCTTTGCAACTTTACTTGACAACATTTCAGAGTCTTCCTGGAGGAGGAGTGGGAGGGAGTCCTAGGGGTCCAGGGTCACGCAAGGGTTGAGGGGAGCCAGAGTTGAAAGAGGGTCCCCATCCCATATTGCGGAGTTTTGGGCCTCTTCTTCCAGGGAGTGGGATTGATTAGGGCATGCTCTGGTTGAAGGGCTGTCATAGGTTGAAATGCAGGGGTTGGTTGCGCTGGAAGGGGAAAATGTTCTCCTGGAGCTGCTGGGAAGGGCCAGGATTACCCTGGGCATTCTGATTGTCCACGTAGCACAATGTTTTGTTGTTGTCATCTGTTGAGGGTGCTGTGGATTGCTGAGTTGCTCCAGGGTTGGTCTTAGTGGTCTGGCCCCAAGTCCAGAAGGCACTAGGAACAGAGTGAGCAGGAGGACAAGGGAAGAAACCTACATTGCAGGTAGCAGGCTGATCAAACAGTCTTCTTTCTGAGTTTAGGGACTGTAAGGTGGCAGAGGCAGTGTTGAGGCCATCCTAGTTGTGCAGGGCTCAGAGACCTTCTAGAGCAGGTGCCGAGGGTTTTTGCTGGATGTGAAAGAATTGAGCTGAGTCTACAGAGTCTTCAAAATGTCATGGGTTGAAGAACATGTGTGTTTTATCGATGAGGTCATGAAGCTTGTTTCTCTGGGTGGTGTTCTGCTATAGGACAATTTCAGCCATCTCTGGGATCTCACTTTTTGCATATCAGTCATGAAACTCCAGTCTGCGGTGGGCCCATTCTTCTAGGAACACTGGACCTTTGTACTGTCCTAGGCCAAAGAAGAGTTTGTGAGTCCAATGCATGAATTCTTCTAGAGAGATGCAGAGAGTGTTGGGAATCGATGAGGTCATAATGTGACCAGTGTGATAAGTACACGAACAATGGTCATTGAGCACTAACCTGGCCACCCAGCCACTACGCTGCTTTGTCCGCACACATACATATAGTCTACGTTCACGCAAAGTACCCTCAGTTTGGTTTATACACAACTGAGGGTACGTTGCTCATAAACTCACATTACATGCACAATACTCACTAAAGGTGTACCTAGATTATAACTTACGTGTATCTGATCTAGGTACTTACAACATAGTTTGGTTTATACACAACTGAGGATTATAACTTACGTGTATCTGATCTAGGTGTGATCCACCTGTAACTAGCCGGTACCAGTTCCAACAGGTTATGGGCTGCTGCTAGAGCAGAATACTTGACAAAGTACCACCTGCTCGTTGGAACGCGTGCCCTCCTTGTTTCTTTTGTGACACGACGCCGATTGCGTCGGACTGTGCTGTACGGAGTTGCCATCCGTCCTTTTGTCTCCAGCCAGGGACATCTTGCCTCGCCCCTTGTCTTGTCCCGATCCGGACAGATAAGATCACCGTTGTTTTCTACGAGCTGAACGCCGACCCCCCCACCCATCTTGAAATATGCCCACTGACGCTGCCGCCCCCTCTATCCACGCGATCTCCATTTGTGGAGCCGACTGGAAACACGACAAGTTCAACAGGAACTCCGCGACCGCGAACTTCTCCAAGTGGTTGAAGGACCTCCAGATCCATCTTTCCTTGCTCAGCTTAAAGCCCTACGTATTCAAACCCCTCATCTCACCCCCGAGTGCCCTAACTGCGCCAGTCGCATACCAGAACTGGTGCCTGAATGACGACCTTGCGTGCGCCGTCGTGCTGACAGCCCTAGACGACTGTGACTACAATGGTCTGGACGAAACCAAGACTGCCGTGAATCTCTATGGTCAAGTCAAGACCCACGCAGAGGGAGAGGGCCCCGTCAGAATGATTACCCTGATCCAGGAAGTACTGAAGATCCAGTGCTTCCCCACCGAGCCCCTGCCGGCGACAGCCAGACGAATATGCGATATTGTCAACCGCATTTTCTCCATCCAGGCACTCGATAAAGACCTGTTCAAGTGCGTTATCCTCTTGAACAGTCTCAACAGCCCCCAGTACAAGCCTATTCAGGCCCAGGTCTCCCGTGGTCTTGCCGATGCAACCAAGGACCACCCATACAGCTCCGATCACATCAGGAAGCTCCTCAAGACGGTACAAAACCTCAACGCCTTGAAGTCCTCTGCGTCCGGACTAACCACAGATACCGCCCTTGCCGCCACTACGAAAGGTCGATTCCGATCCAACAGGCCTTGGCTCCCAGGGCACAATCATCCCACGGGCGTGAAGTGTTGCACCACGTGTGCTACCCGGGGACGACCCTGTGCAGGGCACGATGCTCAATTCTGCACCCACCTGGGTGGGGCCATGGAAAAGTTGGGCGTCGGCGCTGCTCGCGACGCCACTCGCGCTGCGGCGGCCGGCCAAGGTCAGAAGCGGACAGCCACCGCCACGAAGGTCTACACGCAGCTGACAGGACCGCAGGGCAAGGTCTATCTAGTGGAGGAAGGTGACCTTGGGAAACTGCAGACCCTGAGCGGCGCTCCCGCCCCGGCAGGCTTTGCCGGCCTGGCCACGGACACACTACCATCCGCATCCTCCGTTGATGACACCGAATGGGAAGGTTGGATGGCCACCGTTGTCGAGGAGGAGATATCGACTTTGATCGACTGGAATCAGAACTCAAAGAGCGCCAACGATGACCCCGACGTTGCCCTCATCACTGCCACAGAACACCCATTTCTTATCGACTCTGGAGCCACCGTCCACATTTCTCCATACTGCTCCGACTTTGTCACACTTCAGCCGATCACCCCTAAAGCCATAAAAGGGGTAGGGGGATCAACGATCTCAGCCCAGGGAGTTGGATGCATAAGCTGCACACCTCTAGAGGAGCGTGGATCACACTAGAGAGAGCACTATACGTGCCAAACTCCACTGTCCGCCTGGTCTCCGTCAGCCGCATCTCCACAGACAACGACACGTACTCACGCTTCGATAACCAAGAAGTCCAAATCGTGGATCGCCGCACAAATGGCGTCGTTGCCAATGGCCCACTGATTAAAGAAAAGGGGCTGTATACAATCAATCTCTCTCATGCCGCGATCGAACGTGCCTATACCATCCACCAGGCAGCAGACATGGAGACATGGCACCGCCGCCTGGGCCATGCCAATTATCAAGCAATCCTCCAATTAACCCGCAATCAAAGGATCAAAGGTGCGCCCTCCCTTCCCCACCAGCCCCCACCTAAATGTGATGCGTGTATCCTTGGGAAACAGACACAATCGTTGGTTCCAAAGGCACGGGAGGAAGGGAGAAGGGCGACGCGAAAGCTTGAGATTGTGTGGGTGGACCTGATGGGACCTGTGAATGTACGCTCAAGATCAGGAAACCACTATGTATTAGACATCGTAGACGATTACACCAACATGCCCTGGTCCATCCCTCTTAAGACCAAGGGAGACGCCTTCACTGCACTAAAGACATGGGAAAAGACCCACGAGAATGAAGCTGGGCTGAGGGTCAGCAAATATAGAACCAGCTTCGATGGGGAACTAAACAGCAGCGAAATGGAAAATTGGCTCGCAACAAGAGGAATCCAAATGGAGCGAGGCGCACCCTATACATCGGCACATATTGGACGCATCGAACGAATGCATCGGACGCTCATGGGGAAGGCGAAGACAATGAGGATTGAGTCAAAATGTCCAGACTACCTTTGGGATGAGTTTTACTTGACCGCGACGCATTTACATGGAAAAACACCCACCAAATCACTTGGAGGAAAGACCCCTTACGAAAAATGGTTTGGACGCGAACCTGACTACTCCTAC
>QLOM01001260.1:0-15834 GCA_003313785.1 Termitomyces sp. MG148 | reverse complement strand
ACAACAGCCGAAGAGAGGAGGCAGAGGTTTCTGGGGATGATGCAAACTTGTTCTCGCTATTTAGACTTTGCCTCAGTACTAAAATAACATCTCCTTTCTGTGTGCTTCCTGGGTATTAGTTGAGTGGAAACAATGCACCCAGGATGCTTTGCTTAATCCTTTTGAGCTAAAAGCTGAAATATATTGGCCACTTGTGGTACATGTAAGCTGGAAGCTCAGGTCCCATGACCAAAAAACGGCAGTCTATAAAAAGTAGAGGAAGGTGCCGTGCAGCAGTCCTGCTTAAGCTGTAAGGCCTTGATCTCATTCCCATGTGTGGTCAAGCCCCCCAAAGCAACGTCCCCCCTGAGGCCTTGGAAAATAGCCTCACCCTGAGAAAGCATGGTTGGCTCCTCGGTAAGTCTTACCAACCACGACAAACAATTATACAAACACACTCGGTTTAAATTTATATGGCAACGGTACATGCCTCCCTGTCTCCCGGGGGTTAACAGAGTCCGCCACCGCACTGTTCCCAGATATGAGTGGCAGGGAGTTAGGAGGTGGATCCCCAAACCGGGGGAGCCCTCAATTGGGCAGTGGATCTCATGGCGGGTCCCCCGAAATACTACTGGGGGTACCCAAAGGTCCCCATGCTGAGCAGACTCATCACAACAAACCAGAAACGCACTGACCGCCCTCAAGGCAGGGCCAGCGTCACCAGCAATCGCCTCAGCAGAAAGTACAAGCATTTTGGATTTGGAGGACTTTAACCTCGAGAATCCACAGGTAGATATGAGAAGGAGGAATGAAACATACACAGGACCTCGAATTTCCCCGAGAATAGGAAAGAACACAAGAGCGTCAATTAGAATAGCTACACTAAACATAAGAGGATACAGACACGCAAGCGCCCCCCTGTCTGAATCGAAATGGAACCACATTAACCAATTAGTAAGAGATAAGAAGATCGGTATCCTGCTCATCCAAGAGGCTCATCTAACGAATGAAAGGAAAGAGGAAGTGGAGAACCTCTTTGGGAGAAGACTGAAAATATTTAGCTCAGCAGATCCGGAGAACCCTTCAGGAAAATGTGGGGTGGCTGTTGTTCTGAACAAAAACATTACAAACGTCTCGAATGTAGTATGTAAAGAAATAGTACCGGGTAGAGCCCTGATGGTAACTACGCAGTGGCACAGAGAAGAAATACTAAACATCCTAGTAGTTTATGCCCCCAATGTCTCCCCAGGAAATGGAAGGGAAAACGGACTCTTCTGGAAGATGTTGACCAACTTTTTCAGGAGGAACCCTCAAATCAAGGTAGACATAGTGGCAGGTGATTTCAACATGACGGAAGATGCGATTGATAGGCTACCACAAAGAGAGGATCCATCAGACTCAACGGAAGAGCTGGACAACCTCAAACACCTCCTGAATTTGAAAGATGAGTGGAGGGATGAATACCCAGACAAAAAAGAATACACATTCATGCAAGCGTCAACAGGCTCACTAGCAAGGCTGGACCGAATCTACGTAGCGAATGAGTGCAACGGAACACTAAGAGAATGGAAGACGGAACCATCAGGGATCCCTGGTACTGACCACTTTGTTGTCTTGGTCAATTTGGCTCACAAGGATGCCCCCATAGTGGGAAGAGGAAGATGGACCCTAAAAAGCCACATCATAAAGGATGATAAGTTTAGATCCTTTGTCAATAAGGAAGGGAGAGAAGCTTTAGAGAAAATGGAAACAAACCCAAGAATAGCAGCGGTCAACCCGCAGACAATCTACTGAGCTTGGAAAAGAAACATTCTAAATATGGCTAAAGAACGCGACAAGATAATTATGCCAAAATACCTACGGGAAAGGAAAGACTTGGAAAAGTCCCTAGAAAATGTGAAGAAAAATGAGGTATGGGACCCGACGACCAAAAAAGTAGAGATAAGGAAGGTGATGGAGAGACTTGAGAAGTTAGAAAGAGACAACCACCAGGATATCAGAAACAAAATTGTAGTGAAATCTCGTCTTGAAGGGGAAACCCTGTGCAAGTATTGGACAACATCGAGCAAGGTGGTGCAGCCACGCAATATGATCCATGCTTTGAGAAAGCTGAGGGTAACCCCGGCTTCTGCAGGGGAATACGAGGAACACTCAGAAAGGATGGCAGAGCTTGCGAAAGAATACCATGACAACCTACAATATCAGAGAACAGAAGCATCAGAGGAAACTAGAGAAGAGATGACAAGAAAAGTACTGAGTACCATACACACCTTGACATCGGAGGAGCAGAATAAGGACCTAGCGGATTCAATCGCACAGGATGAGGTGGAGGAAGCGCTGAAACTGTCAAAAAATAATTCCGCCCCAGGCATAGATGGCCTTCCCTACAAATTTTGGAAATCATTCCACGATCAGTGCCAGAATGATGAGAGACTGAGGCAAGGGGATAGGAGGAGGAGAATGCCCTTTGACATCCTTGGCATGTTGAAAAAGGTCTACAGAGACATCCAGGACCATCAAAAATTCTGATTTTGCAAAAGGCTGGATGTGCCCTCTGTATAAAAAAAATGACAAAACAGACATCACAAACTATAGGCCAATTACGTGCCTTAAGACAGACTATAAAATTTTCACCAAGATCCTAGCAAACCGCCTGGCAAGGGTGATAATGGATCTCATTCATCAAAGCCAAGCCGGATTTATCCCAGGAAGGAGTATCATGGAGCAGACAAAGCTGATCCGTATGATGATCCACTATGTGGAGGCCACGGAAGAGAATGGCATGATCGTAGCATTAGATCAGGAAAAAGCCTATGACAAAATTGACCACAATTACCTCTGGAGAACTCTAAACTCTTTTGGCCTCCCTTCCTCATACACAGAGACAATAAAGTCGCTATACAGTAATGCTGAATCGAGGGTCATGATAAACGGTTGCCTCAGCTCATCATGGAAAGTCACTCGAGGAGTAAGACAGGGAGACCCCCTATCATGTCTACTATTTGACCTAGCCATTGAACCCCTGGCAGCATCCCTGCGCGAATCCAACCTGAAAGGCTACAGGATCCCAGGTAAAGCTGAGCACCTGGTCACGACCCTCTTTGCTGATGACACAACAACCTTTCTGTCCGAAGACAACAATCTCGCAACCCTCGAGTCCATCCTTACAGAATGGTGCATCGCATCAGGAGCAAAATTTAACAACTCAAAAACTGAAGTCATACCTATAGGGTCAGAAGAATTTAGACACGCCCTCATAAGGGAGCGAAGATTGAGAGAGGATGGAAATAGGATCCCGGATAGTATCCATATCGCGCGTGATGGCGAAGCCATAAGAATTCTTGGAGCATGGTTTGGAAACAGAATAGACACAGGGGCCCCCTGGACCAACACGGTGGAAAGAAGCCTGAAAAACTGGGAGAGAAGTAATCCGACTATGGAAGGTAGAAGACACATAGTTCAGATGGTGGTCGCAGGAATGTCGCAATATCTCACTCAAGTTCAGGGGATGCCGAAGCATGTTGAGGTGATCTTGAGCAAGCGGGCAAAAAGCTTCATATGGGCAGGGAAGACCCCACAGATAAATGAACAGACACTGTTCAGAAAGAAAGAAGACGGGGGAAGAAGCCTGGTGGACATAAAAACAAGAAACAAAGCTATTGACATAATGTGGCTAAAATCTTACCTAAATTTTGGACCAAACCGACCGCTTTGGGCCCTAGTAGCAGACGCGCTGATGGCTAAAAACACTCCTAAGTCCAAAGAGAAGGTAGATCCAAGAATACGTGTGAACCCCTTCCTGCAATCATGGAGGACAAAAGTCTCGAAAAGAGATCAAATCTGCCAGGACATCACGCAATTATTCAAAACTGCGAAAGAGTTTAATGTAAGGCTAGAAGGTATAAACCCAGATAAGGAAATAACCAGTAGCATCCCAATATGGTATCACACGGAAGCAGATGCTAAATTACGGCGCTTAAACAACGGATGTATAGCAGACTGCCTAAAATCGAAACACAAGATTCTAACAGTGGAGGATGCAATCGGACTCGGGGCACAAGATGATGAGTCTCACAGGGAAGCACCTGATTGTACATGTGAAAACTGCACAAAAATCAAATCAGAAACGGATTGTTCCCACCCCTTCCTATGCAAGAGCAAAACAAGGGAAATGCTCAACACCCTACCAGATAAGTGGGACCCATGTACCAGCCGAAATGATAGGGCAGGCGATAGGGAGGAGGAAGTGGACGAAAACATCAAAGTTTTCACCCCCCTCGCGGAAACCGAGTGCCCACTGGCAAACGCATTCCGTATCTTCACCACAGGGCAAAAGTGCGGTGAGAGGTGGAACAGAATAGTACCCGCACACACCAGAGAAGTGCAAGAAGCTTTTGTGGCGGGAACTACAAGCAACAATGGTACAAGGTTAGAGAGAAGTAAAGTAGGAGCTGGAGTCACCTTTAGCAACGATGAAATGGTTAGCGCAAGTGAAATGTGGATGAACCTAGAAAAGAACACGAACAATACAGCAATGCTGATAGGGATCCTTATAGCCCTAAAGTCATCTAACGCGAGGAACCCACTACACCTGAACATTAGATCGAGCAGAATAGTAAAGCTACTCACTGAGGACCTGAGGAAAATAGAGGATGCTGGATTCCTGGATGTTCAAGACGCAGGCCTTCTTCGTGTGGTAATAGGGCGCCTAAGAATGCACAAAGCGAGGATCACCTTAAAGGATCTCTTGAACGAAGAAGAATCCGATCTAGAAGCTTCAGCCTTAACCTTGGCGAGAGAAGCACTAAACAGAGACAGACCTATGACTCTCCCCCCGATCCCAGAAGAACTACATCTAACTGGGGCTAAACTAGCCAGAATGACCCAAGCGAGAGCGTATGCAATGATCAGGAAGGGGGTAGTCGTTCAAGACAGGACCAAAACCAAGAAAATAATCAAGGAAGTAAAAAGGAGCATGAAACAAGACTGCGGTAGAAGCCCCAAAGTAGGACGTATATGGAATGGACTGAGGAACAAGGACTTCTCAAAGAGGACTCAGGTGTTCCACGCGTATAAAGTAGGTTCATACTGGCAAAAACCCTCAATGGACCAATTTCTCCAAGAAAGGACATGGTGTAAACATGACGGACAAGAAGACTCAATGGAACATATCCTGACAAAGTGTGAATGTCCCAGTCAGGAAATCATATGGGGTCTAGCGAATGAACTATGGAAATCCAGAACAAAAGAAGACCTACCACTGATGAGCAATGGAGCCATCATAGGCAGTGCAATTATTGGAAACAAGCTCAGGAGGAAGAGAAATGTAGTGCCAAGACTATTTAGGATACTAATTATCGAGTCTGCATACCTGATATGGGTACTGAGATGCGAAAGAGTTATACGTAACAATGATGTCCCCCACAGCAAGGACGAGATTACGAACAGGTGGCGGAGCATGGTGCGGGCAAGGATAGAGATGAATATAATAATGGCTGACCGGATGTGGGGGAAGAAAGCCCTTAAAGAAACCGTAGTCATAGACACATGGACGGGAACTGGGCTAGGGGGGGAACCTCTGTCCCCTAGGAGGGGTTTTGGTGGGGTTTTAGTGGGTAGTAGGCTCATGAGAAGGTTAGGGGTAGGATGAATACCCGTATAGGGCCGGGAGCCCCACACTGTGTGCGTAAAGGCATTTCCTCGCAGTACTTATTCAGCTGACCATTATTGGAACTCGGTTTGAACCCCGGGTGCTCAGCAAAGCGGGTGGGTAGGAGGCGCCCTTGGCGTCGGTCGACCCACTGTAAACGCTACTCCAAAAAAAAAAAAAAAAAAAAAAAAAAAAAAAAAAAAAGAACTGGCAGTATTGACAACTTGATCACATGACTACAAGGTTGATGACCCAATATACCATAACTTGGGGAAGTGGCCATTGCCGTTCTGACATGGCATGTACTCGGATGAGGGATGGACACGTGAAAATGTTATTTAATTAGCAATTTCATCCAATATTTCTTTTACTTTAATCTGTTATTTATTTATTTCACAGTTTAAAGAATAAATTACAATTATATAATAAATTAAGTTATTGCTTATCACGTGGCTCGCGTCTTGGTGTGTAGTCACGTGGTATTAGTGTCTCATTGTTGGGGTCATATGATGTCTTCCAGCTTCTTCATTATATCCGCACGCAGGCTGTGTTCTCTGCAAAAAGACAATGTGGCGTTGAATGTGTGTCACTAGTGGTGAAATTCGGAAGTTTAGTAATTTTCTTTTCTAATAATTTCATATTTTGTCTTGCGTGCTTCTCAGT
Source organism: Termitomyces sp. MG148 (assembly GCA_003313785.1). Classification (NCBI taxonomy): domain Eukaryota; kingdom Fungi; phylum Basidiomycota; class Agaricomycetes; order Agaricales; family Lyophyllaceae; genus Termitomyces; species Termitomyces sp. MG148. The sequence continues at coordinate 9,542 of QLOM01001260.1, read as the reverse complement.
GTTTAATCACGTGATGGCGCATGAGTGAATTTCTGTTTTTGGAAATTGGCCTCTTTAGCGCCACAAGTTTTTGCCTTCCTATGCAGACCTCTTCTGGGGCCTTCAATCTTGTGTAATATTTTTCTATACTTTTGGTTGTATATATTTTAGCATTTGAACAAAATATCTTTTTTTTTGCTTCGACCATTTAAGCATTTCTCAGACTCAACACCTTATCCCTCCCCCCCCATCTAACTTTGTCTTCATGGCATCCTTACCCGCACCCATCCTTCTCTGGTGTCCTTGCACATCTCAGTCTTTGACTGGCGGTACTCAAATGTGCTCTCTTGCTGAAATGGGCCTCAGATTCGTGTGTGAGTGATAGTTTGATGTATTGGTGGAGGCTCAAGTAACCAGTCTTCTATTCTGGTACGCTTTTTCTGCACTACGGTACCCTTGGACGACACTGACACGTCTCAGTTCCCATGTCCATCATGATCCATTGGCCACACATTCATCCAACCGCTTGACCACCGCTTTCTATGCCAATCTCCAGTCTGCAGAAGACCATATAGACAAAGCGTTTACTTATGCTTATTCTGGGAAGGCTTGCCAGTGGGAGGCTCAAAATATTATCGTACGACATTCTGTTGTCAGAACAGGCACCACAAAACATCGTTTCAACCGGCATTCCAAAGTCATCATGAGTCGTTCTCTTTATAGCTTACTTCCACAATTTACTTGTGACCTATCACAGTGCAGTTATGTTACTTACGACGCTGCTGGTGATGGCATCCGTGTTTCATTTATATAACTAGATACCATTGTAGTTGTTCATTTTTGTATGCCATGTATTTCCACGTCATTTACTTAGGATTATAATACGTTACCGCTGATATGTTGTAATATATATATATATTCTATCCAAACCTCATTTGTCTATCTGACAGCATCCCTAGGTCGCATGGCACATGGCTCTTGAAATGCCCTATCGTCAATGGGTCGAACATCGAAGTACCGGAAGATCGCTGAGTTAGTACCACCAGCGAATGAGGTGCATCCAGCGCTGAGGTGAGCACGGAGCCAGTAGTTTCCAAAGGGCTGGCTTGCTGCTATGATCAATGCCGTGGACTTTGATGATTGTCTGAGAGGTTATTGAGTTACTGTGAGATTTGGGGAAGGAAACTGGATCGTACCATATTGTGACCGACAATTGACATTGACTTGAGCCAAAATCTGTAGCACTTTCCTTGTACAATGTTGATGACAAACAAGTTTTTTGCAGCGCCATTGCAGTTGTGCCCGAGACCATTGATGAGCGCTGCATTGGACGTTGCTTGGTCTCTTACCGACGTTGAACGGATATTATCCCTATAGATAAAGGCACTGTTAGAAGATTAAGCGACACACTGGAAACAAATGTCAACTAGTCTGCCAGAGTGATCACTGTAGTTTCTTCAGGTTTGGAGTCAACAGTTCAGTTTTACATGGAAGAATTTATTCGAGAACGGACCATTGTCAACATCATAGCTAATAATGAAAAGTCAAAATCAATACACATATGTCTGGGAAAGGCACTTACAGATGTCAGGATCATAGATCACAAAAGCACCTCAAAGAACATCACAGTATTGGGTTCCTCCACAACAGGAATATTACCCAGAACAGCCAAGTTGGAGGGAATCATTGGACGTGTACCAGTTAACAAAAGCAATTAACACACAATGCTGTCAGCATTGTGGTGTCTGGTAGGCATTGTTTACTTTGTCTGGTATGTCATGTGGTACCAGCATCGTTGGCATCATGTGATGTTAATCATGCTTCCCATATTCTCACCCTAATTGCCGAAGCACTTACACCATCCACAGGCGCTTACCAAATAACAGCAATGTGTATGGCGGGCACAAACCAAACGTAACCTATCACAGTGACTTTTCTGTCTCACTCTGCAATTCACACTTTTCTTGAATGCTTGACTTCTTGCACTTTGCCAACGAAATCACCCCTGGGTCTAGGGCAAAGTGCTTGAAATCTGTCTTCATGGGTCCTCACGTAGTTTCGTTCCTTGGTCTTTGTGGGTCACTTGTGGTTCTACTGCTCAATACGTCCAATTTTATTCCAAATAACCTTGATATTATTGTACCCAGGTCTTCTGCATCCATGGTCATTGTTCAATAACAAGAAGGTATTCAGTGATCATGCGATACCTTTCTAGCAATTCACCGTTGAGATTTTTGCATGATGTCAGCAATGTCGTCTTTCTCAAGAGCAAACAACACCAAGCGACAATTATCTTATCCCACAGGAATGTCTTCTACCCAATCAGCCGATTCCATTTTCTGTGCGTACCCGGATCTGACGTTCAAATTCCAGAACGTCGTCAATTCCACGCTTCTTGGTGCAGGCAGCTGGTCAGTGACTGGTTGGCACAATGCTTGACAAAATATGAAGGTTGGGGCTACACTTATCACACCATGCTAGCCAATTGGGGTGAATACACAGGGCACTGCTGCAGGTTTGAACCTATGTGTCCCAAGACGCAGCAGACTTCACATGATGGTCACAGATTCCGCTTCCTCCTACAAGTCAACAGTGACAGCACGTGGACGGTTGGAGCAATAGATGGTACATTGGAGTTTGTGCCAATAATGGTAACTGGCACATGTTGTAACCTTACATGGACTGGAGCAGCTACACATATATATGTATATTACCTATACTATGCAATGGTTTTTGTTAAATGCTATTAAACTAAGTAAGTAGCGGGCTTTGCGGCCAAAGGACGCCCATGTGTGTTATTTAAACATAAAATACTTTGCGATTGTCACTCAATATTTTTCCTTCAAACTCATCACATGACCCTAACAATTGGTTGCTGGGACCACGTGCTCAGGGGATCGAGACCACAAATGTCCGCTAATTTTAGCTACATGGCCACGTAGAATATGACAACTAATTCCCGCTTGTCTAGGCCAACTTTGGGATTTATGTCACTGAATTTTCCCTCATAAATGCTTGCAGTACCCAATGTACCATCGTGGAACCATACAAACCCCTCGGTACTTATAACCCTGCACATAAAATGTACATTATTGCAATACAATATTCCACATATGCGCCGCAGGCACAGTGAGCCATCAGCCATTCTGATTTCTAGCGCTTCCTCAATAATCAAATCCGCATTTGAAACATGAATGGCTAATAGCCTTGGGACTTGGGTTCCCAGCATATACGAAACAGTTTTGCATTCATTGCACTATGCACAGCGTTTGTGTGACTGGCCGCACTTTGTGGCAAACCATTGGGTAACTGTGATGGGCATTCCTATGAATTGAGTGCCTAAATGGGTCATGACCATGGAAGGTAAAAGCGGGTAATGTATCTCAGGGCTATACACCAAACAACGAGGGCATCTGGTAATTTTACGTACCATGAATTTGTTTGAGAACAATGATAGAAGCGATTCTGCCGCCACCGTTGTTCTTCCCATGGGGAAGTTAACCAGATTCAATGAGTGTAGTTCCAAATGCAGCCAGTCTCATACTTCGTCCAGAGACAATTTTCTTGTTTCAACAAGGAGAAATTTCTAAGACATATGAGCAATGACACTACTTTCACATGCAAACACGGTAGCCCAAAAGTTTCTCTTACTAAGCCATAGATTCCAAAGAATACTTATCAGGCTATCATAGCTGCAGCTCCAATTATTTGTGTTCCACGCAGGACCGTATATTGAGGTGTGCTGGTGCACGACCTCTCCCTTTGTTGTTTCTGTAATGTCATGTCTGGTTTTATGCCTCTTCCTCTCACTGTCTCCAGGACTGTCGACTGACAATTGGTTTCTTTTTAATGAATGTTCTGGATTGCAACGCATTTTTTCTCTGTAAATCAAGGCCTGCCAATCACTCTCTGTCAATTGCCATTGCGGAGTTCTTCCAATAGGGGGTAATGCAGCAGGGACTGTGTTCTTTTCCCAATTCAAAGCTTCAGGTATGTCCTTGGGAAGATAGGCGGCTCCCTTGAGTTCTTTATAACTTCTTAATAAACTCCCTATAAAGTTTCCGCTCACACAGGGGGGAAGCTCCTTGTTGAAGCAAAGTTTGGTAATTTGGTTCAGTATCTCTAGTTCACGGAACTGTCAGGAGACTCCTCATTTCTCCCTTCTTCCACTGCTTATTCTCTCATTATTCCTCTATTTATTTCCCTATTTCTGCTGTCACTCTTTTACTTTACTGCTTCTATTCCTTCAACACTATCTATTGGTACTATTCTCAGCCCTTGAGGTGCTCTGGTTCTTTAGTTATCATTCAAACAAGTGTAGCCACCGCTTCCAGAGGCTTAGTAAGCATCCAGAGGCTTAGTCATCTCGAGGCTAGCCTCCAAATTACTAAGCAAGTCACATGAGACATGTGCATGACCTCTGGCAATGGCAATTTCCGAGTTTTTGATTATTTTCGGAGATTTTCCTTTTTTAGATTATAAATTTTATTGTGGCTTTTGTCATACTATACAGTTACTTCCCACGCTTCTGGAGCCTTGGAAGCGTCACTCCTGGCATAGGGAATCCCTAGACTTGTTCTCTTTGGATTTCCCTCTGCCAGGTGAGTAGTTATTGTTGTATTACCTATATATATTTTAATATACTTTGGATTTCCCTCTGCCAGCTGTGTGACTGAGCCATAGCCTCCAGAGGTTGCCCTTACAGGAACTCCTGTTGCAGCGTTCCCTTAATCCCTTTTTTTATAATGTCCATGTCGAATGGTCTAATAATTATGGTACCCTGTGCTGATGTTCCTCTTGAGAGGGTGGTGTAAATTGCATTAGAAGATTTCAATCGCTTCAAGTCCACAGGATTGTAAGGTCATGTTTTCCCTTGCAAAGCATAGTCCGTCATTGCAAAGAATGGAAGAACATCCACCTGAGTCCAATGAACACTTATATGCTCATCATTAGGTAATCTACAAAATATAGTTCGAGCGGCTGTGGGTATGGGCACAACATTTTCTGGCAAGTCACCAATTTTTACTTGCTTTTTTGCATCCATCAGTTTCACAAATAACGTTTTCAGTTGCTTTTTGTTGGGATGGGAAGTACTGGCAACTGTGTCCCAACCATACACGGTTCCTTCCTAGCCTTTTGTTATACACAACTCAGTAGCGTTATTATGCCTTATGATGACTGGCATTCCACAAACCAAATGTAGCTTTCCTGGAAGATGGGCGCTGGTACAGGGGGGACTTCCCACAGTGTGCTTTGGATCTGTTTAGTTAATTTTACGCCTGGATTTCCTCTCTTTGATGCATCTTTGTGTTTGGGTAATGAGTCTTGTGCAAAAAATTCATATATCTCCTGTCCTGTTTCCTCAGTGAAACACTCTATACCAAGATTGTTAAGTCGGTCCCTCTCCACGTTGTGTTTTACAATAATTGCTTTATTTTTAAATCCAGGTTTCCCCAGAGTTGGATAGAATGGAGGATTGTCCACCGTCCTGGAAGTTAAAAATTCCTCATCTTCTGTGTCACATGTGCCAAATCTGATGGCCATTAGTGCTTTTCTAAACTTCCTGTCTTCCTCCAACTCAGCTCAGTTGTTTGTCTCATGTTTTGTGTAAGGATGACAACTGTGGTGACTTGTAACCATATAGCATGACCAATTTGTTCCTCTTGCCGCTTGTTACTTGCAGACTGTATATCACTAATGACCTCCCATAGTGGCTTGGATTTCACTGGGGGCAATTGACCGAAGTCACCGGCTAAAATCATGTTCATGCCACCAAATGGCTTACTGGCGTCCAATAGCTTCACCAATTGGGCACTAATACGATACAACTCTTTACAACCAATCATGGAAATTTCATCTATAAATAAGTATTCAACAAACTGCAATCTCTTTTTTGTTTTCCTAAGAGAGTTTGTTTCTGTAACCATTCTATCCTCATCTAAACTGTGAATTCCAAGCGCCCAATGGTATGTGGATCCATCAATAGCAGATGCGGCACTGCCTGTAGGAGCCAAAACCATGAAGCAACGCGATTTCCCCCTTACATCAAAGAAAGACAAAAGGGCTCAAATCACTTGAGATTTCCCAGTCCCACCCACACCCCCTAGCTACATTGTCAGAGACTCCACTTGTGTGCCTGTGGCATGATCTGTGACAATTCTGAACGCACGTTGTTGTTCTGTGTTAAGTGAGAATTTATTGATAATGTGTGTTTTGAGATCAATGGTGTTTTGGTTTTCTAGCTCAAAGTGGGGGTTGAAATGCAATCGAGCATCGATCGCTTCTACTTGGTCCACGTCTTTTGGATGTATAGTGGGTGGCGCACCTCTCGAGCCCAACATCCCCACGTGGGGCATGTCATCTAATCTTTTAGCTCTCACCACATCTCTGGCAAGCTTTACTACGTTCCTCCAATATTTGGAGTCGTATTTAGAGGAAAACACCAAATTGTCAATGTCATTGACTTGTTCCTGAGCATTTGCTGAGTTCCACTGATTTTGCTCCACTGTTTCTTGGATTGCATCCATCTCGTGTCTCCGGATTCCCTTGTACCGTCCAATGGAGAACTGACCCTCACAATTGTCAACATCACTTAGATCTGAGTCGCATTCAACATTTTCTTCTTGCTTATCATCACCTAGCACATTCTCTGATCCCTGAAGTTCCATTGTTTGCTTGTAAAAATTGTCAGCTGCGTTGTAGCATTCGTGGACGACATTGAAATTGGCCATGGTTCTGTGTTCATGTTCTGAAAACAGACCCCTGTTGAAGGCATCTTTCCACAGTTCGTCTTTATTCTTAAGATCTTGATCCTGGTGCCACAGTTTTAGCAATGCAAGCATGGTGCAGCAGTAGAATTCACAATCATCTCCATCTCGCTGGGGTAGCGACCCACCAACAAAATTAGGAATCATCTGCTCACGCCTCAAGACGTCTACTTTCACAAATCTATTTGGATTGGGGAAGCCCTCGGTAAAAGGTTGATAACGCTTATCCTGGGCCTTGCTCCTACTTCCATTCACACAAGTCACTGATGTTATCCAGTCTAACACAGAGAAATCTGCGTACTCCAGCGGTCGATGGATATACTCATCCACATTTGATGTGGCGGTATATTTATTGTTACATTTACCAATCAAAACACGATTGCCCTTATTGTTTGATTCCTCTACGTCCTCGTTGTCTTTTGTGATTTTGTTTCCATCAAAGGTGTCGTTTATAACTGCAGATACATAACTTCTCCACCAGCACAATTTAAATTCATGGTTTGTGTAATGGTCTGGATTACCTAAGAGATAGAGGCAGGCCATTGGGCTTCCTATTTCAAGCTTTGACATTAGTGCGTTGGTAATCTGTCTCATCATGGTCCTTGCCCGCTCATGATCACTAACGGGTGTATTTTTGGCATCCACTTGTATATTTTTCCCATCTATAACATCCCTCATGATAGACATGACGTGATATGACTTAAGTGCGGGCTTAGATATGTAGTTTGTAACATAGACAGTCATAGCCTCTATAGCTGTTCCTGATAGCAAACAGGATGTATCCATGTTACATTGCAATAAATAGGCCGCCACTCTGGTCACTTCTCTTCCAAGTGCTTAACTTGAACCGCCCCTGTTTCTGGGTCCACCACAGTTTCCGGTACTATCTTTCAAGGAAAACGGGCTTTGCAAGTTCACCCTTACGTTTGCATCCTTTCCTTTTGTACCTTGAATTATGTTTCAGATCTACAATTTGTGCTGAGTCCAAATGGCTGTGAACATTTGACTTTGCAACTATGTCATCTACAGTGTTCTCAAACTCTTTATACCATTCTGAAACCCTATTGCACATGTCGCAAGCGTTATAGGGGGGGGGGGGTTTGCACAGAATGGAGGTGGCATAAGTGGAAGAGTCTCAGTGGGATTGCAATAATTGAATCCATCATCATCGTCATCTTCCTCCCCTACAAAGCACGCTGAGTCATTGGTTAACTTCGAAGGAAATTTGGCTTTAACGTCATCCAATGTTCCATTGTGGAAATAACCTTGATAGCAAGACTCCAGATATTCTATAAACCTGCGTTTAAAATCATCACTATCAATTGATGACAATTTGTTCCTGATCTCTTGCAGCGTCAAGGATCCCTTAATCCATATGAGCATGTGCAGATGCAAGGTCAGTCATCCTTGTTGTTCAACAATACCGTAATAGGCTGAAGTATCACCAAAAACTCCAGGGTGATCAGTGTCAACTCCTAGAACATGTTTAATGAAGAGCATAACCATCTTGTAAAAAAATCTAGCAGCTGCAATGGGATTATTAGCAATCAATTGTTCACACTTGTCCTTTGAATGCAAATTGGGTCAATACTCGGTTTCTGCCCCATGTAATAAAGACAAAGAGGGTGTTTGAGATCCGTTGGTGACAAAGTAATAAACCAACTTGGTGCTTCTTCATGGGCAATCAGTGACCATAGTTCGTTGCGCATATACTTCTTTCCAGTTATGGAACCTTTCACACGACCACCAATAAGATCTAGGTCATTCAATACTCTGATGCATTCTTTTTGATCTTCTGTCTCGGCCACCACCTTGTCGCCTGTTTCTAGGCATTGTGCCAAGTCAGATACTACATGAGATTTTAAATTTAAGAGACGCTTGGCCACTTGATCAAAGTTTTTCCTTTTTGTTGCAAGATAACTGCCTGTGGCGCCTTGTTTTATCTGGCTATGATTAAACGTGATTAAAGGGAAATATTGGTCTGTTTGAAACCATTTGTCAAGGTACATCAGCCTATGGCAGTGCTGCTGATTCTCACCAACTTTAGTGTCCTTGTTGTCTTCAGTACCTACTCCACCCAACCCATATGAATACAGCCATGGAAACATTGAAGGATAAGCACTAGGATGATTGTACATGGATTTGGGATTTTTGCTATGCCTGACACCTAACACCTTCCCTCCTGTCTCCATATGATGAAGAGCCTTTAGTTTGATCTTGGGTAGAGTCAAATTGTCGTATTCATTGCCAGTCAAACCGTGGACCTGAAAAGGGCATGGACCTTCAGACAATCTGAAATCAGCTATATCAATGTTGTTGAGACCGGTTACTAGTTCGTTGACATGGTCATCGGTATTAGCATTGATTTCCCGCCAATCTACAGTGCATGGTATGTCAATATTCTTGTACATATGTAGGTTCTCCATAGAAATTTCGAGGTCACCGTAATAAATGTTGTTCAGCTTCAACCACGTCAAAGCTTCTAGAACCTTGTCGCATCTTACTAACATCAGTGTCCGCTTAAACTCCTCCATTGTTGGTTGTGTGGGTCCAAGGAAGACGTATGCCGGAACCTCATCCATCTCTTGCTTTGTCGGTGGTAACTTCTTGTATACAGTTTCCCTCTTTCCTCTGCCAAGCACGTTTACAAAGACTTGAATGTGATGTGTCAAATTTGTCTGACGTATCTAACAGGATCTTCACACCAGCAGAAGACAATCAAGGCAGATGGGCACATACCTTTAGGTAGGGATGATGATCCCAAAGGGCATCTTGAGCATTGTGTGAAGGATGTTT
>QLOM01001257.1:3614-19387 GCA_003313785.1 Termitomyces sp. MG148 | reverse complement strand
AAAAATATGATTACCAAGAGCTCATTTAGCGCCAAAATGTTACCACGGTTCCATGGACCCATGGTTATTGTCGCTAAGACACGAGGTGGTAATTACATTGTAGCAGAGCTTGATGGTTCAGTTTGGCAAGCACGGGTGGCAGCGTTTCGAGTTATACCATACAAAGCTCGCAAACGGCTGAAATTATCACAAAGCTTAGAGCAGTGGGTAGATATCACCCCAGACAAGCTAAAAGAGCTAAGGGAGGAACTACACAAACCCACTGAACAAGTCACTAAGGACATCTCATTTGACGCAATAAGGCTCCATGAGCCAACTGACAATGAGTGGGGTCTACCACTGGAAAAATGATGGTCGGAATCCCTTATATTCAGTTTGTGAGTCAAACATGGGCTGTAGTTTTGGTTTTATGGCAACCAATGAGCAAACATAGGCTTGCGGTGCCAACGGGGGGGTTCGAACCCCCCCGGAAGGAAGAAAATATGGCCGGAAAGAGCCAACAAAACTTGAAAAAGTTTATTTAGCAATTAAAATAAACTTAAGGTCACTCGAAGTCGGAGGAAAGGACATTAGATTGAGGTACTTGACGATTAGGAAAGGGGACTATATAAAAAGTATGGGGTCTGGCACAAAAAGCTACGCTGATGAGCTAAGACAGAGGCAAAGTCGAGGCTTACACAGCAGCGGCCTCCGGTACCTCCACGGCGCCTTCGGAACTGGCGGGAGGAGACTCTTGAAAGTCGAGATTGGAGTCTTCAAGGATTTTGTGGCCAGACTAACATAAGTTAGTGGTCAGGAAAGCGAAAACAAAGGAAAAGGAAAAAGAGAACCTTGAAAGACACATTGAGGGCATGGAAGAGTGATCCGGTCTGATCAACGTCGGACGGGCCAAGGGCCTTGTCAAGGCGATCCAGACGGGCCGAAATAAGCTTAAAGGTCTGAAGCGACATGTCGAGTTGATAAAGCTGCTGTTGAGCAGCGAGATCGACAGCGTCACGGTGTTTTTGAAGAGTGTCGCGTGGAACTGAGTCTCCATCGTCAACCAACTGAGCGGCCTCGAGCGCAAGATCAACTTGCCTGAGTAATGCGAGAGCGGCGGCAGAACCAGGGTGGTGGGACGCTGACAACCAATAAGATAGAACTTTGAGACAAGGAAAAGGAAAGACGAACCTAAAGATGGTTGGACTTTAGGCTTTTTGGCCTTCGGTTTGCCATCAGGATCGGTCTGGGGAGGAGTGATCGTCAATGTGAGAGTATCGAGACGGCACGCCACAAGATCAAGCTTGTGGGCTGACTCACGTTAGCATGACGCTTTGTGGAACGAGGAGGAGGCATATCGAGCATCTCGACGTCCCTGTCTTGAGCTCGGCGATGGGCCTAATCAATAAATAAGGTCAGACGGAGGAAAATAAAAAGTAACAAAATATGGGCGTACCTCCTCGACTTCTTTTTGGTGAGCTTTGCAGCGGCGAGCACCAATGATGATGATAGCATTGGCGAATGAAAAGAAGGCCTTCACATTGCTAGAATCGTCAGCGACGCTGCGGTCCAGCAGGGGAAGGATCTCAGAAAAAGCCTCACAGAGGCTCTTCTGATCAGAGAGACAAGGAAATTGTCCTTCGTCCGAGAAACGCTGAAATAAGAAAATAAGATGAGAAAAGGAAGGGAAAGAAAAAGAAAAGAAAACAGCGCACCCAGCCAATACTACCCAGGTAGCGAGCTCGATCCGCAGGTGTCCCAGGAAACGCCTTAGCAGTAGCGCACAGACCAACCACGGCCTCAGCAAACAAAGGTAACTTCAAAACAGAAGTAATAACCTTGTTTGCATCCCGCTTGGCGGCACGCTGAAGCATGCCGTAGAAGTCGGGAGGCCTGGGTATGGTGCGAACCGGGGCAGCAATAGGTTTGGGCGGGAAAGTCAAAATAACAACCTGAGGGCGAGTTTTTGCGTTGGCCATTTTGCGAGGAGCAGTAGGGACGTGGGGAGCCATAAGTCGCAAAGCTAAAAAGAGTCGAGCATTTTGTACGACGACGGCTGCGATCGAGGATGGAAAGTAGCGGGAAGTAAGCAGGAGAGAAAATTTTTTTAGAAAAAAAATTTTCTCACCAAGAGCCAAGGGATCCGGAAGCGCAGCGAATCGTGCGAGCTGACTGAGGGCAGTCAGTAGATGGTGTGAGGGAGGTGATACACCTGTCTCAAATACGAGACAGGAACTGAGCAAAAAGGAAAACAAAATAACAAATAAATAAATAAAACTTATCTTGTTGCCCTAAAAAGTCTGCAGAAAAGCTGAAAACTGTAAGCTTGAAAGGTCGAAAACTGTAGACCAAGACGTACCTCAGAAAAAGCCACCAAGAACACACCACTACGATTGACTCAGCAACAAGCAATTCGAAGAAACTGGCAGAAAGTCCACGATCAAACGGCAATAAGCTGAACCGAGGCAGCAAGTGATGGGAACAGATCTCAGACCGTTCTCCGAGATCAAATCCATCAACCGATCAATTATGCAATCATAATTGAATTTGGCCGACTGCAGCTCTTCCCCCGTCTACCTCGTACTCTCCCCATGCTCTCCCCACCTCATACTCCTACCACGTGGCACGCGAGACCAAACGACGGCTGATGACGACCAGAAGGAACCGGAGAAGCGCAGAGAAGGGAGAATCAACAAAGAAGAAACCGGGACAAAAGAATAGCCATCTCGGCAGTACCAAAACCGATGCCCAGACTCGGTAAACGGCTTTACCGAGCAACCGAGCACGACGCACACGTACCGACGATGGTCCGTGCACGAAACGACGGATATAAAAGGGAGAAGATTTCGGGGAGGACGGGCAAGCAATTACTGCCACGGCTCAGCGTCCCCAGGGAGCGCGATGACTTAGGCCTACGAGCAACATATTAGCTTCGGGTTTTATTTTATACAATTTTATTATTGAGCCCAACTGAGTTTTCCTTTGAATTAAGTTAAATTCAGAAAGCCTCAAAAATCAAATAAAATTTACTACTTTTAAAATCATTGAAAGTGCGCGCGCGTGTAACTAAGCCCTACGAACTTAGTGAATTGTCCTGAGTGAACTAAGTCAGACTCATCTGACCAAGCCAGCTCAATAGTACAATTTCGCATCATCATACTCCTTTACATACCAGGGCCCAATTAATAAACAGTATTAGTAAAAGCACAGCCACCAATGTAGTATATATAGACAGCCTGTGGGATAGAATATCCCCAGGCTGAACAATAGCAGTGTTCTTCTGGCCTATCCACTGAACCGACCATAAGCTTATCTAGTGCTGTCTGACCCTCTGTTAGCCTTGCTTGCCTCCTGCCCAACTCCTGCCCGCCTCTGCACTCACTTGACTCTTGCTTGCCCCTTGCATCACTGACTCTGTGGAAGGAGTTCCACAGACGTCAAGCGTTCTCTTTACACAATACTTCAAGAATGAATCTGATGTCCAACAACCAAGCAGCTTTACCAGATCAGGTGAAACACTGGATAGCAAGAGCATTGTAGTACTCCCAATGCAAAAGCAATGTCCTGAAATCTTTGGAAAATGTGCTTCAACTAGAATTGAATTCACTCAGTTTAACAGCTTTTGGATTACTAGTGCCAAACGTGTATTCCTTGGTCCTTTATACATTGCAATGGGTATATTTTTGCATGATTCATTTATTTGTGCATGAGTCATGAGGGCTGTCAAAGAGTCTAGAGTACCCACTTGTTGTGAAACAATGACAGTTTTGCCTTTGACTTGTTCTTGTTTTGTCCATGGTAGATGCAATGTTTGAGACCCTGTGCTGATTGAGTGATCAAAATGTCTCCAGGAAGGTATACTCTTCAGAGAGAAATCTCTATCTCACTTGGGCAGGAATTCCCCCAATTGTATTTGAGACCAAAATGCTGTCAGCATAACCGCCCAAATACAAGCGTCAAATCCACTTTCCAAATTCAATTTTGGTCAAATTGTTTCCAGCATTTCTTGAGAGACTGGAGGTCTTTTGGGTTCAAAGGAATCAGGTGGCCTCATCTTCTTGGCACCTTTTAAGGTGTACTTGACCTGTAAAAATGTGTTCTATGGTGACTTATTTTGTATATGCCATGCGTGTAAACCAGAAATCTTGTTTGCTGTGGTTCCTCCTGCAACAGAACCAGCCATGAATGTAGCATAAAGGCTGATTAAATCATTGGAAGCAGGAATTAAAATGTCTAACGGAATATCTTGAGACTTGCAGAACTCCAGATAATGTTTCATAGTCAAAGCATACTTCAATGATGTCAAATTGGGCCAAGCATGTGCTATGACTGAGTCCACCAGTTTGCGATCATCTTTAGACAGTATGAATGTATTTTTACAGTCATTTGGAGGATATGATGTGCGGTTTGTCAATGGTGATGACAGATAGAGTTCTTTTGAAGGGTGTAAATTGACATGACACAGGTCAATGTGGTTTATTTGTGGCATAATCTTGTTGACATCAAATATTGAGGAGCAGGTAATTTTTCTAATTGAATATTAGGAGGTTGACTTTGAACAAATGACATAGGTCATAGAAGTCAGTGAAATGTCTTAAAACTATAAAAGCATTACTTGTTTGCTACTATACTATGATGCTCTGTTTTGGTTGATTTTGTCATTTTATGTTATTATACTATGAGGACAAGTGCAGAAAAACATGAAAAGGTTTCAGGCCTTAGGAAAACAGATGGCACAACCAATGTATGGTGAGAGATAATTTGAAATTGCTGGAAGGAAGGGTAGTATATTTTGCCAGAGTGGGAATATGCCACATGAAGGCTTATCAGCTTTGTTTTCTGTAGTCAAAACCCATGCAACCGACAACCAGATTGAATGTGACTGAAAGATGTTGACAATATGACAAAAAATAACATTTTGTTGACTGTTTCTAGAATGACCAGCCTTGAGAGCACCAACAACCCCAGAATTATCTGATTTGAGAATGACGTGACAATCCTTGTATTTGGCTATTGTGAAGGTGTGCACTGCTAAGTCCACTGCTACCATTTCAGCCCACCCAATATCTTGACTGTTATGTTTCCAACCATTGCGCAATGGCCAGGCCAACCACTTGCCTTCCAGCACCAAACCAATTCCCCAGAAAGTCAAGGTATCCACAAATAATTGGTCCGACAAAGGAGCAGGAGGTTTAATTATGTGTGTGCCACACCACTGTGTTGTCAGTTGCCACTGCCACCACCAAATGTCCTCTAGCACAACCTTACCAGGCCAGTGATGACGCCCAAAAGTTGCTAGACACTGTCCTGGTGGATGGTAAACCTGGCGCCTCAAGAATGAGTAGCATCGGGCAGTGGCTAGTATAGAGAGAGTCCTGGGCAGAGTCCCAGAAGCCTAGTCTTTTTAGTGGAGTGGAACTTAAAAAAATAAATGAGTTGCTTAGCGATCTAAGCTGTAAGCCTGCAAGGCACTAAAGTGCTAGAAGTTGGTAAGGACTTTAGCAACGTTGATGTTGGCAATAGTGTACCTGTATGGCACCATAAGGACAAAGGTTGGCAAGTACAGTTGGCAAGGTAAAGTTGGCAAGACTTATCACTTAACGACTCTGAGGACTTAGAGTGCACTAAAATGTGATCTGAACTGTGGAGTGTATGATTTGATGATGGCTAAGACAAAATATGTACAGTATTTATAGGCGCTAAGTTGCTGTGTTAATTAAACTAAAAAGTTGCTAATTGAACAATCAAGAAAAAAGTAATGGAACATGAAAGTTGCTAAGCAACGGCATCTGTCAAGTCGGCAAGCGCTAACTCAACAACCTGGCAGTGAAAGCAGTCAAATGCGTAGGGACTATTGCTAAGGCCTGAAACCATCAAGGGGCCTGTCTCAAGTAAGTTGCTAAGCGTCGGATAAGCGCGTTGCTAAACTGATCTGACGTCAGATCTTTGAGAAGTAATGAGTTTTGATAAGTGTCACTAAAGGTCCTGGAGTCAGCTATCTTTGAGGATCTGCTAGGGGGCCAGGCTGGAGTCAGGTGAGCATCAGGTGATTGCCAAGTCAGGTGGCTGCCAAGGTCCCATGGTTGCTAAGTCTTATGATCACCATGTGATCAGTAGATTGTCATATGACTGCCAAGTCAGGTGGTTGCCAAGTTCCATGATTGCCAAGTCTCATGGTCGCCAAGTCAGGTGGTCTTGTGCATCGCATCCTGTAGCCTGTGTTCAATTCCTATTTGCTGCAAAATATAAGTCACTAAAAATAGCGCCAGTGTGCTGAGCTCAGCCAGAGGCTTATCACTGGTGCCGCAAAAAAGGACTTACTTTTACACCAAACCCTGCATGGAAGGTGAATAATGAAGGAAGGTAGAATCAGCCAGTTGGAATAACCAGACAAACATGATTGAGTGTTTCTATCAAGGATTCTGTTTCTTTCAGAGTCACTGAATTTTTATTCCAATTAAGCAATTTCTCAAAGTATTTGAGGCATTTTTTATCGGAAAGCATGACTGTTTTCTGATTGAGGGACCACTCAAAACCTATGTAGGAAAATTTTGTGTTGAACAGCTGATGTTTGTCTGCGGCCCAAAGCCAGCCTAAATGATTGGTGATGCTCCAGATTCATGTTTTGTCATAAGAGTATGAATAAGATAGCGAGCATGAACAAGGGTATCTAAAGAAAATGAAATCATCCACCCACTTTAGCACAGCCTCAATTCCCTGGTGCAGGAATATGGAAACAATAGCATCTGCTACAAGGCCAAATATTCCAGGGGTGGAAGATGTGCCAAAGTTGAGTTGAAAGTCAAAATGTACCAAATCATCTAGCAGAATAGCTAGGGATGTCCAGTCTTGGGGCCAAGTAGATATGTTGCAAAATGCAGCATCAACATCAAAGACTGCTACCTCTGTCCCAGGAGGTGCATTGGCCACCAACAACCAACAAGCAGAAAAGGTACTCCAGTTGCATTTGAAAGAATCAGAATCTATAAGAGAATTTATTGAGGGAATTGTTGGATGATTATGAGGATAAGACAGGTCCAGGGTGACGCATAGTTTGCTACCCATGTGAGTAATTACATTTAAAGGTGCAGTTCTGTAAGGGCCAAAAAGTTGAGCAGCTAAAGCTGGTTCAAAACCTGGAGAAACCCAGCCTAATTCTATTTCTTTCGAGTATTTTGCACATATGAATTCATGAGCCTCTTTCGATTTATAATGATTTGGTGGAGAGAAGGTCGAGTCAAGTATAAAAGATCCTAAGCCAATGTCAAAACTGTTGTGAAGGCCTTCCAGCACCTTCGTGAATTTGTCCAGGGCCCCTGCATCAGCCAAGGCTAATTCCCATCAATCTGCATGCAAGGGGGTGGACAAAGGGAATAAAGTTTCAAGTGGCACAATCTTGCACTCTGTGCAAGGAAGCTCCACACAGGGAACAAATGTGTGCATGTGTGCAACCTGCACCTGCTCTGCATGCCGGGCCACTGTTGAATGAGAAACAGATGGTCTCTCCAACAGCTCAAGGTAATGCCGAAGTTCGAGGCAAAGCTGTAAGCCTGCAGCTTACAGCAGTTCAAATATCCTTGTCACGGAACTGTATATATAGAGCCAGGTGTCTGAATCATACAGTTGATTCAGATATGCGCCTTTTATAAGCTGTAACGGTCGCTGTGGTCTGGTTCCACTGGCCCTCTTACATTATCTGAATCAACTGGGTCGAGCATTCAACCCCAGGTTGTGGCAAAAACTCCTGGTGAGTCAAGTCTGCAGAGAACCACTTGATTCAAACCCTTGGGTTCAGGTGCACATGTATTTCTCCTTGCGTGTCATATCACATTCTACCCAGTCACTTGTCATGCCTTGCAAAAAGCTGACACAATGGGGGAGTGTAAGCCTGCAGCTTACAGCAGTTCAAATATCCTTGTCACAGAACTGTATATATAGAGCCAGGTGTCTGAATCATACAGTTGATTCAGATATGCACCTTTTATAAGCTGTAACGGTCGCTGTGGTCTGGTTCCACTGGCCCTCTTACAAAAGCCAAAGGCAGGACCGTCCAAGAAGCAAAAGGCAGGGCCAATGCCCAAGGTTCCTGAACACAAACCCGGCCCACCTGTAGCTGAGTCCAAGACTCCTGAACGCAAACCCCGCCCACCTACGGAGGCCTTGTTGTCCGCTGATGTCCAGGCTCATGAACAAAAATACACACACACAGAGACTCACCCGCGCTACGAGATATCCTTAACAGGATGTAACAACTGGGTGTACAATGTTGTTGGTGGAGTTTCTTACTCTAGTCTTCTGGCGCACAAGGATATGTTGACAGAACATCCACAAAAGGAGACCGATTACCTCAATGCAATCAAACAGATGAAGCCTTACTGGAAAGCTGACTCATCATATGGTTGGGCAGAGATGAAGATAGGGAGTCGACTAGGTGCTCGCACTATCAAGCATGGGAAAGATGTTGGTGATGTGAACGTTCAAGGACTTGATTTTGACAATAAATCCACAGTAGATGACTCTAAGGACCAGCTAGAGGGTGTGACTGTGAACGAATACGATGATGATGCCGTGGACATGGACATGGACAAGGATGATGGCAAGGGCAAGGGCGAGAGTGAGGGCGAGGACAAAGACGAAGATGTGAGCATGCATACAGACATGGACATCGACTAATCCCACTTAGTAGCTGTCTTAAATATTGTTACTGCTAGATGTAAGGATACAAACCGAGCTCTTCAAATACATCAAATTCCAAAAATAGTTATGCTATGCCTGCCACAATCTACACTAGCAGTCAGAGAGCTAGGCTTTGCAATAATTATATATATTATATATATATAGAATCCTAAGAAGGTACGATCTATATATATGTGATAATCGACCACTTTGTGTGGGTAAAGTTGACAAAGCATAGCGCAGAATAAAATTTGTATTAGACGAGTACAAAATTTATTATTGCCTGGAGTTCACGAATCAAGAATGATCATATTGAGTAATCTATAAGTACAGTTAAAGTAAGTATACTCACCTGGAGTTCACAAATCAAGAATGATGTGAACTCCAGGATTCGACGTTGCTATATACCCCTTTTCTTATCAGTGAGACATAGGTGAGTAATACGAGTCTCACTATGACAAAATGTTTAAAGTATAAAAAGAAACGTATGACTATCCTGACAAAGCGATGACCATACGATGAGGTCAATTGGCGCATACTTCGACACTCCCACTCGACAATGACCAAGAGTCGACAATTCCAAGTTTGTTTTGATATTTGATAAATGTGTCGTGTGGTAAAGCTTTCGTTAAGACGTCGGCTATCATGTTTTTGGTTGAAATATATTGTAACTTGATATTTCCGCGTGCAATATGATCACATATAAAGTGATATCAGATGTCGATATGTTTGGCCCAAGAGTGTGACACAGGATTGTTGGATAACGCTATACTTCCAGCACTATCAGAGTAAATGATGGTTGCAGTAACTTGAGGGAAGTCAAGTTCTGACAATAGAGTACGCAACCAAATAGCTTTGCGAGTCGCGTTGGAAGAGGCAATATACTCCGCTTTGACAGTGGAGGTGGCAACAACCAATTGCTTTTTCGAGGACCATGAGACAGTACTTCCATTGATGTCAAAACTCCACCCACTGATCGATTTCCTGTCGCAAGTGTCACCTGCCCAATTGGCGTCACTCCAGCCCACTAATTTGATTCCTTCGTTCGCTTTTCCACCAAGCTTGAGGGAGAGATCATTGCTGCCTTTTAAGTAACGGAGAATGCGTTTGCAGGCGGCCAAATGAGCTATGGCTGGATTAGCAGCAAATTGAGCAACTAGACTGACGGCGTATTAAATATCGGGTCTGGTTTGAGTGGCGTAGAGTAGTGATCCTACGAGAGCCAAATAGTTGAGGCCTTTAGCATATTGATCATAGAGAATCTTTTCTTCATGAGAGCAAGGGGTCTGAACACGAGTTAAATTATGATTGGTCGAAATAGGAGTAGATACAGGGGTACAAGAAGACATCTGGAAGCGATTGAGTATTGAATTGATGTAGGAGGTCTGATTTAGATAAATGAGGTGATTCGCGTGATCCCGAGTGACTAGAAGACCCAAGATGTATCGAATTTCTCCTAGATCAGTGATGTCAAAGTCATTTGCTAAATTCTCCTTGAAGGAAATGACTTTACAGAGATCTTTCCCCGCTATGACCATGTCGTTGACGTAGACCAGAACGATCAAGACTATTTCATCACCAGATCGATAGATATAGAGACAGTCGTCGGAGTGAATCTGCTCGAATCCCAATTTGACAAGCGCGTCGTGTAAGCGTTGCTTCCATTTTCTTCCGGCTTGCTTAAGACCGTATATGGCTTTATGCAGTCTCCAATACTTCTTTTTGCCTATTCTATCTGGAGCACGCATGTAGATGTCCTCATCAAGAGATCCCTCCAGGTATGCTCCGATCACATCAATCTGATGGATCTCCAGATCATTGATGGCGACAAGTGCCAGGAATATACAAAGAGTGGTGAATTTTGCGACCGAGGAAAAAGTTTCATCAAAGTCAACACCGGGAACTTGCAAAAAACCTTGAGCAACGATACAAGCTTTAAATTTTACATGGTTTCCATGTTCATCGAGTTTCTCCTTGAGCACAATCTTGCTGCCGATTGCTTTCTTCCCATCAGGTAAGTCGTCTACTTCTTCAAATACCCTTTTTCGAACGAGTTGTTCGTATTCAGATTGTATGGCGTCCTTCCATCCACTGGACTCCAACGAGTTCAGGGCATCATGTACGGTAGGACCTGAAACAGCTATAAAAGCAGCATGATTATTGATAGTACTCACAGGTTTGTCTTTGCGATATCTTTTGGGTGATCGACATTTGTGAGATGAGGGGTTACGTTTGGGTAAGTCATCCCATTTACGTGTTTTTTGCGGAGCTTGAGGAACTATGATAGTAGGCTGAGCATGTGTCGGAGTAACTGGCCGAGATGGTGTAGGATATTGCAATTCTTCATCGGCAGAGGATTCTGTTGATGGATCCCTCAAATCATCAATAGAGGATTCTGTTGATGGTTCTTGATTGTCATTTGGTTCATGCAATGTAGTCGCTGCTTCGGCTTCAAGTGGAGGAATGGATATCTGGCAAGATAACTCTGTTTCGGAGGGAATGCCGGCATCTATCAAATTATTGGCTTCTTCAGGAGTTGATCGAGTAAGTCCAACTTTGACTTGAGCCAATTCGCTAGGTGTGTCGTCTTCATGAAATTGAGCATCTCTAGAAGTGATTAACTTTCCATTTTCAAGGTCCTCCAATCTATAACCTTTTGTTTCTCCTGCCCACCACCCGAGCATTTGCACTCTAACAGCCTGTGACTCAAGCTTCCCATGACAAACTTCTTTGGAGACATGAGCCCAACCAAGGGAACTAAAAATCCGCAAGTGTAAAATATCTGGTTTACGGTTAAACCATTCACTGTAGGGAATTTTTCCTTGCAGTGCTGACGTGGGCAAAATTGATCGAAGATATACAGCATACAAGAAGGCTTCGCCCCAATAATGTAGGTCCATTCTTGCGCCGTGGAGCATACTACGAGTCATCTCCATGAATATAGCAATTGCGCGCTCTGCAATGCCATTTTGTTCAGGACGATAAGGATTCGTAGTCTCGTGTTTAATGCCGTTCCTTGAGCAAAACTTGTTCATCATATTGTTAACAAACTCAGTGCCATTATTGGTTCTGATGATCTTCACAAATTTACTACCTTGACGTTTGAATTGAGCAACAATGTCGCGAACTTCGTCGCCTGCGTCTTTCTTGTGCTTCAAGAGCCTACCAACAGGATACCGACAACTGCCCTTGATGACGACTAATGTGTAGTTGTAACCGTCCCAGGTGGGTGTAGACATAGGTCCAGTCATATCGATGACGAGGAGCTCATTCTTGTCATATTTAGTGTTGCTGGTTTGAGGAAGAGGGGGCCTGACAGACTTTCCTTGAATGCAGCTGCTGCACAGTCGATCGAACACGCGAGGAGACTTGATTTCAAGTCCGGTTACTAATTCTCGATCTAACATTGACTTGATAGTCCGCGGGCTAATGTGACCCAATCAACGGTGCCATAAACGCATTGTGGACTCACTAGCCATGTACGCCACTTGGTCGTCAATCTGATTAAGGTTTACTTCTTCGATTCGATAGAGGGTTCCATAAGAACCTATAAGGTTTGCATGCAAGAAATCTTCTCCATTCCAGGCAAGACTGAGGCCATACAAAAGTCCTTTAATTGTAGCACCGGCTCGTTGCAGTGAACCTAAACTGACTAGATTCGCACCAAGATTTGGTATGTGCAACGCATCATGCAAGAGTACGTCATTGATTCCATTCAATATGTTTGTCTTGAACTGAATAGTGCCCTTGCCAACAACAGTCAGTTCATTAAACCCACCAACAGATATGTGTTGATCGACAACTTCTTGATATTTGGTGAAGTATGATCGATCAGCAATCATATGACATGTTGCGGCGCTATCGAGAAGTAAACCAGAGGGCATTCCATCGTTTGTCGCCATTAAAACCTTTCCCACTTTGCGAGTCTGATTCTTCGGTTCAGCGATGGTTATATTAGCATTGCTGGCGTTCTTGGACTTTTTGGGTTTGGGGCATCTAGGACTCCAGTGTCCTTTATCCCCACAGTTGTGGCAAATATCGTCGGGCTTTGGTTCTCTCTTGAACTTGGACTTTCTCTTCGTTGACTTTGAATTATCTTTACTCCCACTGGAAAAGTTTTCACTCTTGGATGCGAAGGCCAAGGTTTTGGATGAGGAATTGTCTTCATGTTGAGTTCTCTCGTAAACGAGCAGTAACTCAGTGGTGACGGTGTCCAATGTAAGCGCAGTCCCTCGATAAAGTAAATTTTGCTTGACAACTTCCCAGGTAGGTGTACGAGGCAACGAAAGTAGAATGGCATTAACGATTGTGATGTCATCGACCTTGTGATTGGCTTCCAGGAATCGTCGACGAATATTGAGGTAAAAACCTATGTGGTCAGATATGGAGGTATGTCCATCCCAGCGCTTTGCATAGAGCTGCTGATAATAATAATGGATGTTTACCCCACTCTGCTGCTTGACGTAATTCTGACAAAGATGCTCCCAAACTTCGACAGAACTCTCTAGACCAATGATGGAGTCACGCTGAGTATATTCAATAGCATTGCATATAAGACCCATGGCGGCATCATCTCAATTGAGCCAACGTTCGTACTTGTCACAAGCCTGTTCCCAAGATAAGTATTCCTTCAACTGAAGGACATCGAGTAATTCCTGCCCTTCCTTCTTGACAGAATCAGAGGAAGTGCTGGCTTTGGGTGAAACCAATAGGCCAGGATACTCGCTTGGTGGCTTCGGTGGGCATAATTCACGACCAGATACGATGCCCCACAAGGACTTAGCCTGGAGAGCGGCTTTCATATTATCCGACCAAACGTGATAGTTGGTGCCATTGAACTTCGCGAACTGTAAGGTATCGGAAGTCATATTGCTGACATCGGGGCCCATAACCTGACGAAGCATAGCGCAGAATAAAATTTGTATTAGACGAGTACGAAATTTATTATTGCCTGGAGTTCACGAATCAAGAATGATTATATTGAGTAATCTATAAGTACAGTTAAAGTAAGTATACTCACCTGGAGTTCACGAATCAAGAATGATGTGAACTCCAGGATTCGACGTTGCTATATACCCCTTTTCTTATCAGTGAGACATAGGTGAGTAATACGAGTCTCACTATGACCAAATGTTTAAAGTATAAAAAGAAACGTACGACTATCCTGACAAAGCGATGACCATACGATGAGGTCAATTGGCGCATACTTCGACAAAAGTATTGGCGACTTTACGAGAACTGTCAGTGTAACATCGTGCTTGCATCATGTCTGGCGAGCCCACGCACTCGATTGACGCCCAAGGATTGGCTCTTGACTCGCAGGCGGCGTCCAGCCGCTCGCCCGAACCAAGGAACGGCCAAACAACACCAGCCAGCGACATCCCCGCTCGAAGTGGCGAAAGAAATGTTTTATCAAGCCGGGGAACAACAGTTGCATGCGACATTGGGTAGCATGATGCGAGCACGACAAAGGCTTCCCACTCGGTGATCTCGCCAATAGAAGACCACTAGTAAACTTTTTTTCTGACTTCAAATCGGAGCCAGCACTCCATGTTCAGGGCTGCTACCTACTCAAGGCCATTAACTTTGCTAACCAATGGGTTGATCTTCAGAAGGGACCGAATTGCTTGCTTCAAGATGGTATAAGCATATAGGGGATCCTCGCAGCAAGGTACGCATCGAGATGTATACAGCGGCGATCGATATGATCGTGCCTTTGGCAAAATTCGAAAATATTTCAAACGAAGGCGTCGAATTCGACACCATTCAAAGTCAAGGTTCGCAGGTATTTGGTAGTGATGTAAATTCGGTGCTGATGATGTTTTTCAGTACAGGAATTCGTTAATTTATTCTCAGAGAAAATCAAACCTAAAGGGACCAAGTCAGGTTCTGCTTTCATCTTTTATTTCGACGAAGCACATCATCTCACCAAGGCCACGGTAACAAGAATTACGTTTAGAGGATCCAAATCGGGAAAGGCTTGACGATTACCCACTTAAAGAGCTAATTCCTCTCCTTGCCATCCGCGTTGATTTGACCTTTGAGTCGAACCGAGATGAGGCTGTTCTACTTGAAGGACTTCTGGTCGCTGGCAGCATGCGAACTGTCTACTCCGTTCCAAAGCAACGACAGTATCTCCGTGGTGGATACCCATCCGCACCTTTCTTGGCAGAAGCGGCTGCTCGTGCGATGCTCAAAAAATGTTGGAACAAAGCGAAAACGTGGAGTGGACAGTGGACACACTGTACAAGATCATAGCAATATACAAGGCTAACATACCATCTGCCGTCTCAGCGTGGTTTGAGCGTGGATTGATAAACAAGGGAGAAAAGGGGGAATTGGTTGTGAGGATGCTCTGCACTCTGGCCCACGACGTCGCGATTTTGAAGAAGATTTCTTCCACAAATAAGATTTATGAAGACTAGGTCTCGTTCAGTGAAATGATTCCCGTCGTCGATTTTCTCCGTGCTCTCATTTCGGAAGAGCTCGTTGAGAAAGTTCTCACAGCGTGGCCGAGAAACACGTCAGGAACGACGCGCTTTGTCCATTTTACGCAGTTCGTGAAGGCGGGCGACATATCGACGATCACCGATGAGGCTGCTTACCTGCTTTTTTAAAGGGGCGCAGCAGTCCAAGGTTATGGTAACATGATTCAAACAGACTTTTTCATTCCGCAGCAACGACAAACCCGATAGATGGAGTATGACCACCATCTTCGTTCAAGTAAAAAAGCAGATCGGCAAAGCGTTCATTAACATCGACGCCGAGAAGACCTTTAAATTTTTTTAGTCAAACCAAGGCCCACGGGCAGAGCACGCCGTATATTACTATCGGGATGGAGCTTGGAGTCTGGAGTCCTACCACCTCCGCAGAGCTTACCCTAGGGCCTGCTTATCGCTTACTACGCAACCTATCCCACGAGAAATTTCCATCCACGGATATACAAATTATACAATACACTGAGAGGGGAGGGTCGGTTGGTAAATAATAGTACGTACGTATATACGATACACCAGTAACAAAAAAACAAACCAATCGATACCTAACCTAACCTAAGCATAAACAAAAGACGAGAGGGAAAGGAAAAAAAAAACCAACTCTAGGCGCAAGCAAGCAAG
>QLOM01001256.1:0-21466 GCA_003313785.1 Termitomyces sp. MG148 | reverse complement strand
ATACACTTCGGATTTCCCTCTGCCAGTTGCGTGACTTAGCCGCAACCTCCGGAGGTCGCCCTTACAATCACCCTACACATCACTGCTCTGGAAACCCTGACACTGCTGCCACCTGATTGCAGCCGACACTCGTCACTCTATCAATGAAAATCAACACCCACTAACTCGTATAGAGTCCCGGAGTTGTGCCTAAACCTGGAGATTAAAGGTTTGGCCCGGGACATACCTGCAGGAGTACTTAAGTAGTAGGATAGAGACTTAGTTGGTAAACTTGATATTGCATAACCCACACTGTATTGTTGCCCAGTGTTTTGTTTTGTGTTCCTAAATCTATTCCTGCTTGTGTTTTGTGACTCCGTCTTGTATTGTGCCTATTTTTAACTCCATTTTGTCTTGTGTCTTGTACTTGTCTCAAACCTCTCACCTTGTACTTCTCTCTCCCTCTCTCTCTTGCAACTCTTTCCCAGTTTAGTCCCAACTTGTGTTTCCTTTCTCCTTTACAGATTTTGACTCTTCCCAAGTCCCGGTCTTGTTTCTAACTACACTCTGGATTCATTTCTCTGTGTCTTTCTAAGTCCTGGCCCAACTCTATCTAATTTTGCCTCGCCTGCTCGGCCCAAGTTGTAAAGCCTGTAACCTTTCCCACCTCACTTTCCTTAATTGACATCGCCTTTAGACTTACTCAAAACTCCCGTGCACTTGCCTTCCATCTTGTGGTTTGCCCTGAAGATACTTTAAATGCCCATGCCCATTCCAGAGCATAGCGTTTTGCCCCTGGAGCCCTCATAGGTCCCGGAATTGTACACCGGAGCTATTGCATCTTCCTGTAAGGGTCTTGCCAAGTAGACTGAGCCCCCATGGTCAGCGGAACCTAACACCCTCCACAATCTCTCAGGATTGGTTCAAAACATCCTGGGCCACTCAAGCCTCATCCTGCTCCTTCTTCATGAGGCATAAGAGGGAGCAAAACTTAGCAACTTGGTACTTGACCTCCTCTCGCTGGAGATGGATGGCTGCCTGTAGCTGCGCAATCTGCAGCCAGAGGGTTGCAAGCTCATCCTGCTTCCCAGTCGTTAGAGAAAACACCTGTGTGAACATCAGAGAAAACTGGCGCCTCACAGGAGCCTCAATGCTCACCTAATAGCATTTTGATGGCCCCTCCTCCTCCTTGTCAACTGTTTCCCCCTTGATGGCGTGCCACTTCCCAAGGGCCACCACTGAAGGCCCAGTGCATGGTTCCTCCTACACCCTCGTTGCCACCTCCCCTCCTGTGCTCAATCCCTCCTTGGCACCAGGACTTGGCTCCTAACCCTCTGGGCTCCCTTGCATTGCCTCCTCTGGATGGGCCAAGGGACCTGCAGGAGACTCCTCCTCCACAGCCAGAGCACCAACCTCTACCATTACCAACACCACCCTGCCTGAGATACCCTTCTCCACCATCAGGTTGATCACCTCACCTGATCCCTCCTCCTCCCCCTCCTCCTCACTTCCTATCCCCTCCCACTCCGGCCACTCTCCCTCACCCTCTCCAGCATCTTGAGCTGGCTGCGTTGCCTCCACCCCTTTCTTCTCCCCCAGCAGCTCGTAAACTCGGGCGAAGGACCTGTAACGGACTTGTAGCTATAGAGCTTTGCTCTATGGCTTATTCAAATACATATTATAATTATTATATTAAACAATTATTATATTATTAATTAACACTAAATTAAATAATTACATATGTATTATAATCTGTATGGCTGCCTTAGGTAAGGCAGCCAATTTTACTGTTATACTTAGTACTAGAATCGCACACCAATCTGGTTCTATTGTGTGACTGTAAGGCTTTGCAATTACTTTTGACAACATTTCAGGACCAGCCCATCTCTCCCAACACCTAGCACGCTGCCCACAGGGTACAGAACAAGCAGCGCAAATGCCTGCGCTAGCAGGCCCCACAAGTAGCCCCCCCTTGTTGTGATCGGGAATTGAGGGGCAGGAACAAGCAAGCCTGGCCACTGCGGGCACAAAAATTGCACTGGGACTGGATGAGTAACATATGTTAAGCCACAGACAATGCTCACCAGTGCATTGGCCAGGCACCAGGACCAGGACAGTACCAGGGACAGAGCCAGATTGCGGTTGACAGCCACGTGAACTGCAGCCAGAGTAGGTGCATCAGGCACTGGAGGAGCACAAGCAGCAACCCTTGTCACGCAAGGAGGTAATGTAGCAGGTGATGGACATAGCGGCAAAGGCGCGCCGCCTTGGAAATGATGAGCTGGTCAAAGAGGTATTGTTTGATGTCGGTCGGCCTGTGGGTAAGGACATGAGGGAAGAGAGGAAGGAGAGCCTCCAGGAAATTCAACAAGTTGAACTTGCATGGCAGATCCATCAACCATCAACTCCCATGCCTACTCCTAACACTCAGAGACTGTCAGCACTGCGCCTTGAGGGCTTGACACTAGCAGAGGGATAATGTCACGACTCAATCACTTTTTTTTCACCCCTTGCTCTCTGCCCATGTCCAGGATAGGCCCCAACCCTAACCCAACCCCTTTTTCTACATACACACGACTCCCCGCTGACGCATCATGCATCAGTGGTGCATCCACTCCCTCCTAGCTCCTGTCTCCTTACGTGCCCCCACCAAAACAGGTACTCTGCCAATCCTGGGGCCCGCCCCTGCGCATCCCTGGCCTTCTCCAAGTATATAAGGCTTCAGCCCCTTAGTTGGTCCTTAGTCTTGGTATTATCTATATTTCCTACTTATTTTTTCCTACTCTTTGTCTCTCTTCTCTATTTGCTCTCTCAATAAACTCATTCTCCTCTCTGTTTCTAATTCAATCCTAAGTTCCAACCTCTTCCACTTGCGCTCGACCTCCATTGCCACTCCGGTTGAGCTACACCCATGATCAGACTACTCAGAGTACTTCAGACTATTTCCCTGAAGCCCTCTGCAGCCCCTATTGCCCTTCAAGCCCCTCCAACTAGTGGGTTCATTGCTCTACAGCAAGCTTCCAGGTCAGCAGTCCCTGACACTACCATGGTTATGCAATGTCAACCCCAACATCAACTGAGAGAACCTCACAATGACATTCCCCAGCTCTGACGCCAGCCTGGTAGCAACTCCTCAATGACCGCACTACTCCAACACCTGACCCAGACCCAATCACCAACCCTTCCATGCCCAAGGACAACCCAAAAAGGGGGAAAGTAGAAGCCAAATGCCACCTCCCTGGTGTTTCTTGGGCACCCTCATATCTTTTTCCCCAAACATCTCCTAGAACAGGTACAAGGGCCCATACTACCCCAATCGACACACCAGGACAACTTTGCCAACCTCCGCTTCCAAAAACATGCCCAGCGCTACTAACCTGGGGCCTTAGACATCAAAATCACCCTCTTTGCTAGCATCATAAAGGACAGCACCCCAGCTTTTCAACTTCATATCACTCCCACACTACTGGAAGAAAACTTATGTGCCAAAACCACCCCTCCAGTATCAGGGGACCAGTCTCCAGACCACGTCCAACCCTATTCCAAGCTTAGTCCAACGATATGCCTATTCCTAGCAGATTTGACCAGCCGCTCGGCCCACCCTTTCCCCTTTCATCTTGTAGTAGTCAGCCTTGATGAGTCATATGCCCAGACCTTACTCAGCATTGATTATTGTTAGTCATACTCCTTTACATACCGGGGCCTGATTAATAAACAGTATTAGTAATAGCACAGCCACTGATGTAGTATATATAGGCAGCCTGTAGGATAGAATATCCCCAGGCTAAACAATAGTAGTGTTCTTCTGGCCTATCCACTGAACCAACTGTAAGCTTATCTAGCACCATCCAACTCTCTATTAGCCTTGCTTGCCTCTTGCCCGACTCCTGCCCACCTCTGTGCTTGCTTGACTCTTGCTTGCCCCTTGCATCGCCGACTCTGTGGAAGGAGTTCCGCAGACATCAAGTATTCTTCTTATATCCAGTACCACCCAAAACAGAAGAAGAAATCTTATGCAAAGTAGTTTTCCCAAAGTATCATAAATTTGCTGATGTGTTCTCTGAGGGGAGCACCAAAGAACTTCTCCCACACCGGCCCTATGACTACAAAATCAACCTCAAAGAAGGGACATCACCTCTCTTCAGCAAAATTTACAACATGTCAGAAGTCAAGCTCCACACTCTAAAGGACTACCTTGATGACATGCTCGGAAAAGGTTTCATTTTCCTCTTGATTTCCGCTGCCAGTGCCCCGGTTCTATTCACCAAAAAGAAAGATGGCTTCCTGTGCCTCTGCATCAACTACCAAGGACTCAATCAAGTCACCAAGAAGAACTGGTATCCTCTTTTCCTTACTGGTGACTTAGTTAATTGCCTCTGCAGTGCTAAAGTGTATACCAAAATTGATCTCCAGTTGGGCTACAACAATGTTTGCATAGCCCTAGGACATGAATGGAAAACCACCTTCTGCACTCACTATGATGCTCTTTGGTATGACCAACTCCCCTGCCACCTTTCAGTACTTCAGAAATGACATCTTCCACAACATGAATGATGTCTTTGTTATTGTGTATCTGAACAACATCCTCATCTAGTCAAACTCACTGGAGGAGCACTGGAGACATGTTTGCAGCATCCTCAAGCATCTCTAGGAGCACAACCTTCATGCAAAGCCAGAGAGGTGCTCTTTCCACACCACCAAAATCAAATACCTCGGTGTCATTGTCACTCTGGACAGTGTTTGCATGGACCCTGCCAAAGTTGAAGCCATTCTTAGCTAACTGCAACCCTGGAACATCAAGGAGGTACAATTATTCCTTGGCTTTGCCAATTTCTACTGCTAGTTCATTGACAACTACTTTGGTATCACAAAACCCCTCAACCAACTCACATACAAAGACTCCCCCTGGAACTGGGACAGCAAGTGCCAGAGCATGTTTGAACTCCTCAAAAAGGCCTTCACCTCTGCCCCCATCCTCTGCCACTTCAACTCCGCCCTCCCTATTGTGCTTGAATGTGATGCTTCTGACTATGCCATTGCTGGAATACTCTCTCAGATGGAGCTCGGAACAAACAATCTCTGCTCTGTTGCTTTCTATACTCGCTTGATGATCTCTGCCAAACTCAGCTATGACATCTATGACAAGGAACTGCTCACTATTGTAGAAGCCTTCAAGCAGTGGTGGACCTATCTCAAAGGGGTTCCATTGCATCCAGGCCTACTTGGACCACAACAACCTCCAGTACTTCACAACCACTAAATAGCTCAGTTGCTGCCAAGCCCGCTGATAACGTCACTAACTTCCTATAAGCAGAATTTAGACTTTTGTTAAGTCTGATATTATTAGCGTGCTATAGGGGTGACTGATAGTCAGCGAAGAATCTTTCGAGGATAACCACCTGATTGCTCTTTGTTGATCGTCTGGGCGTGCAACGGAAGTAGCTGTCGGTAGGACGGAAACCTTTTGGCGGAAACCTCTAGCGGTTTATCGGAATGTTATGTTTTTCTCGGTAGACGACGGGTCGGTAGAAGCGCGGTAAGAGAGAGGACGCTGTCGGAATCGGTGACGGAAACGCTGGAGGATACGCAGGACGCAACGGACTAGTTCGGAATGTCTTTTGAACTCTGTATCGTGGACGCTGGACTATGTCTCGAGGTGAAAGAGATGATTTATTCCGAACATATTGTACAGTTTTATAGTATCCCGTCCGACTAAGGTACCTCCGTTGTCTCTTAGCGGATCCTGCTTTTCTTCTCCGCTATCCGCTTTCCGTCCCCATTCTTCCGTCATTCCATTTCTCTGTTCCTTTCTGGGGTTCCGCGGTGGGTACCGCCGGGTTCGTTCCGTACCGTTTTTTCGGTCCGTTCCCAACCTATCCCGTCTTTGGGTCCTGTCGGTCCTGCTGAAGGGCGGCGGCCTCATTTGGGATACTTTTGCTCTTTCCGCCCTCAGTGCCAGGCTGTCCCTATCACCGCTGGTTAGAGGTCCTCTCCAAGTACAACTTCACTATTCACTACTGCCCCAGATGACTTGGGGCCAAGCCAGACACACTCACATGACAACCAGACATCTACCTGAAGAAGTTGTTTGAAGCAGAGAAAAACACCTTCAACCACCACGTTGTAATTTCCTCTAAGCACCTCCACATGGTACTAATTATGAACAAAGAAGGAATCCTCCACTAAATTTACAAGGCCCCTCCAGACAACTACTTCACTCAATATGATCCTCAAAACACTTCTGCCTCCAAATCATCAATTGACCCCTTTTTTACCCTATCTTTGAACAACCTACTCCTTCTCTGGTATGGACAAATCTATGCCCCAGACCACAAAAGCATAAGGCTTGATATTCTGTGACAACACTACAACCACAAGCTACAGGGCCACCTGGGAATTTATAAGATGTATCAGCTCATCTCCCATACATACTTCTGGCCTGGTTTGAAGAAGGATGTCACCTGCTACGTCAAAGCCTGCAAGCCTGTCTCTAGGCCAAGGTTCCCTAACATTGCTCCTACAGCCTCCTAAAACCCCTTCCTGTTAGTCACCGCCCTTGGTCCTCTATCTCCATGGACCACATTGTTGAACAACTAGGATTGGAGAGGTACAATGCCATCCTTGTTGTTGTCTTTTGCCTCACCAAGCAAGCCCTCTTTATTCCCTGCCACACCACTGACGACACCCTAGAGTTCACCAGACTCTTCCTTGAGCATGTCTTCTCCAAGCATGGTCTTTCAGACAACATTGTCTTCAACTATGGCCCTCTGTTTGTCTTCTGGTTCTGGCAGTCTTTATGCAAAGCCCTAGACATTAAGACCAATCTTTCAACTGCATACCACTTGAAGACAAATGGACAGATGGAGAGGGTCAACTAAACCTTGGAACAGTATTTCTGCCTCTATGTGAACTACCTCCAAGATGACTGGCGCCCTGACTTACCCCTTGCTGAATTCACCTACAACAACATCCCGCACTCTGCCACTGGAGTATCACTTTTCTTTGCCAACAAGGGCTACTACTCTTGCCTCACCTTTTCACTCAAGAACATCCCATTGTACATCACCCACAAAGTTTTCCATGGCCTCTAGGCACTTCACAAGTTTTTATGAAAAGAAATTGACATCACCAACAAAGCCTATGCCAAGCACGCTGACATCCACCACAAAACCATGCCTGATTGGACCCCCAGAACACTTGTATGGCTTAACCAGCACAACTTCAAAACTCAATGACCCTCCATCAAGCTCAACCACAAGCAACTGAGACCCTTCAAAATCTTCTGCAAAGTCTCCTCACACGCCTACAAGCTTGACCTACTCCTGGGTTTTAAGGGTCTCCACCCAATATTCTACATATGCCTCCTCAACAAGCACACCCCAGACCCCTTCCTTGGCCAGCAACCCAGTAAACCTCCATCAGTTGAGGTCAAAGGCAAAGACCACTACAAGGTCAACCAAATCTTTGACTTCTCGACACCTGAGAACCTCAGAAGAACCTTGCTAGCGCCCCTGCCAAGCTCCAGAACTTTCACCAACAACACCCCAATAAGCCTCAGGACCCCCAGGACTAGATTACACAGATGGCCTTAGTGGGCATGATCCCCACCTCTGGATTGATCAGGGATTCAACTCCCATCCAGATCCTTGTGTATTCCCTTATTTTCTCCTTTGCCCTGTCTGAAGAAAAACAAAAAAAAATCGATGCAAAAAAAAAAAAGAAAACTGTGTACAGACTAGTGTAACAATATATGACAAAAATGGAACAATAACAACGTAACTCTGGTTCAAGACAAATTCACAACTCCCTCAGTCCCGGCCACTCCTTTCCAAACCACCTCCACTCCACTCCTAGCTGCCCCGCATCCTTGATCACCAGCACCGCCTCCACCTGCAGCATGAGCACTGCCACATTGTCCTTGTGACATGGCAAATCCTTCCTCGCATCTGTCACTACTTTCAGCCACAACCCCAGAGGAAACACATTCCTTTGCCAGTGTTCTGCAAGCAACAACTCCAGTTGCACTGCTTTCTGTTCAAGCTCAGGCAGCAGATTGAACAGCATCTGCCCCATACCCTTCTGGAGTGATGCCTATGCTGCCAATGCACCATCAAGCAACACATGGTGCTTTCAGACCCAACCTGGGAGGAAGGTGAGTCAGTTGCTTGGCTAGAAGAGTTGTTATGCACAAAAAACAGCTGCCCGCCCCACCACTGCCTCCTCCTTCATCAACCAGTCCTGCCACTGGACTGCCGACTCCTCTACTCTTCTAGTCTCCCAAACTATCCTCGACAACTGCTGAACCTGCTCCGCTAGTGAAAGGACCAACACCTATGCCCTTCCCACCCTTAGTGCCGCCAATGCCTCCCTACAGGTCCTACACCTCAACCACCCATGCATTCATAACCTCCATTGCCACCTGTCAATCCTGCTGTGCCTTGTTGCGCTCCTTGCGCACCTTAACCAACTCTGCTTCATGTTGCGCCAACCTCCCCATCAACCGCTCTACCCACCAGTGCAGCTCCAAGTTCATTGCCAACAACGCTTAGTCAGCCACCACCTGGAGATGCCCAACAAGCCACAAAGACCAAGGAAAGAAAACGTGGGGGCCAGAGGGGCCCACCACCGGCGACTCCAACTGCCAAGGGCACTTGAAGAGCTGGCTTAGCTCCGCTTCCAGAGATGGCAACGCCCAACACTTACCCTTGTCTTGAGGGGCTGGAGCAGTGCAAGTTGCCCACTGCACCCCTCATAGAGGCCCCACCTTTTTCACCAACGGGCCTACCTCCTCCTTCTTGCTGCTGCTCCCCTTTCTGACCCCCAGAGACACACCCCTTACTTGTCATGGTCCTCAAACTCCCTGCTTGCGCTGGCCTTGCCCTTGCCCTGGTAAACATCCTTGCCCCTAGAGCCATCTGCTCCTCCACCCACTCCACCTCCCAACCCTCCTTCTATGCCATGCAAGACACCTGCTAGAACTGCAAAACAAAGCATTGTTCATGGTGGAAGCGACATGCATTGCATACTGATGAGTCCCAGCACAACCCCACCTCTTGGGCCATGAACTCGCACAGGGCACCATGACAAGCACAGAACATGCACTGGACAGGTCAGCAAAAGACAAAACTCAAGGAGATAGGACCACTTACCAGCCCTTGCACTTGACAACACTTCAAAGAAGGGGGACCCTAGGCATGACCCAGCGCCTCCGCAAACTGCTAGGGAGTGACCATAGCCTGAGGCATCCTCTGTACTTCTCTCGGGGCAAGCACCAAGCACACAGGACAACTAGCCACCACTGGTGCAGGAAGGACCAGGGCTGAAGGAGCCAAGGTGCAAATCACTACTTGCAGAGAATGAGGGAGCACATGAGCAGAACCACTATCCCCTGGAGTGCCCCAGGATGCTGCCACTTGCATATCTGTTTCTGCCAGGAGTATTAAGGAACTGCATGGTAAACTCCTCAATGACTCATGACGTTGCACAAGCACATCCACCATCCGCTCTTGCCGGCGTTGTTTGTGGAGTGCCCAGCATGCCTTGTACACCTCCTAAACCGCAACATTGTTCTCACTAGAGGAAGTAGGAGTCAGGGTGGGTGATTGAGAAGAGGAAGATGACATAGCAAAGGAGGGGACCAGAAAATTGAGAAGTTTTTTTTCTCTTCTTTCCATTTTCTATGACCCACATGGGCTTCTTGATGGCCATCAGACTTCAAATTTGACTCCCACAACAAAGCTGCACCACCATGATCAACTGATGTCTTGAGGGTCTCAACGCTAAGGAGGAGGGTGATGTCATGACCTGCCTGACTCACCACCAGGCCTGAGCTCTGGTCCCAGGACTCTCAACGCATTCCCCAGCAACCACTTCTATGACCATCCAACCCCAGAACAAACTCAGACAAACTCCCCAACACGGCCATCACATCATATCCCAGCAATCTCCAGTGCTTCTTCAGACATCACCAACAGCCCCAGGCACTCCCAGGACATCACCAAGAATCTCTGGTGGCTCTCCAAACATTATCGGCATGATAAGCGATCTCATGCATCACACCTGCATCATTCAACCCATCATGCCCATCATTCATGGCATCATGCATCACTCCAGATTGATCTGGCATTAATTAGACTTGTTTTCCCTCAGCCAGATAATCAGTTATTCTCCTGTTGTATTGTACTGCTTGTAATAAACTTTGGATTTTCCTTTGTCAGTTGTGTGATTAGCCACAACCTCCAGAGGTCACTCTTACAGTTTCTGTTAGAAAAAGTAACAAAAAAATGTGTTATGCTATTTTCAATGCATATATTTCTGATGAATAAACAGTTGAAACAATAATAAATGCCTTTTTGTCAAGCAAAAAGTTACCCAAAAAATAGTATAACCCATTTCTTTGCTGCTTTTTTTTGGAAAAAAAAAATAGGTCTAGTGTTAGCAGTGATGATTTAATCATGTTTCAAATTTAGACCATATTATATATCTAGTTTATCAAAGTAATTGTAAATCTGCTGTAACAACTACTTTAACTTTTTCATGCAAAGTGTCAAGCATTGAAGATGTATCATAAATAAAGTTCAGTGAATGTTGGTAACATTGAGTCTGTAGAAAGACAGAGATTGGAAGCTCAAAAACTTACACAGCATTTTAATGGAGCTTGGTTAATTTGAGTTAGAATTTCAGTCATATTTGCTGATTTATAAGAATGAAATAGTGGCATCTCTAAACTATTTAATAATATTCAACTGCTTCAAAAATCATTCATAGTGACAAGGGTATAGGAGTCAATGTGTTTGAATACAACTTTCTGAGTAGTCAAGATCTCTCTTTGTATTTCTTCAGCTTCTTGGAGTTTTCCAGCTATTTGTAAAGTTGGCTAAATTTGGACATTGAGTCACTAAAAGCAAAGCTCTGCCTTGAGTTGGCCTTACAAAGCCTAAACCAAACAAAGTGAGGTTGAGGCTAGATGTGAGATTTGAATTGTTTGTTTGATTTAGGTTGGATGTAAGCCTTGAATTGGTTCTACAAGGTCTTAATCGAACAAAGTGAGGTTGAGGCTGGATCTAAGCCTTGAGTTGGCTCTTCAAGGCCTTAACCAAATGAAGTGAGGTTGAGGCTGGATTTAAGTATTGAACTGGCTCTACAAGGCCTTAACCAAATAAAGTGAGGTTGAAGCTGGATTTAAGCCCTGAGTTGGTCCTTCAAGGCCTTAACTGAACAAAATGAGGTTAAGGCTGGATCTAAGCCTTGAATGGTTGTACATATGTGAAGCCATAACCAAACAAAGTGAGGTTGTGGCAGAGACTGAGTAATTGCATATGTGAAGCTATAACCAAACGCAGTGAGGTTATAACAGAGACTAAGTTTGGGGGAGTTTGGGAGCAAGGCCAGCATAGAGAGCTTGTAGTATTTAGTCCTTTACTGAGAATGTAAAAAGGTGAATTAGCCATTGCAAACAAATAAAAAATTGAATAAGACATTCATATAGCACCATGACTTGCGAAAGAGGCATTCTCACATGAGATATTTTCTTTTTTTTTTGCTCAAAAAGTGAACTGTATTACATAAGCTAGGCCAAAAAATTTTATTGCATTTTTGTGAGTTTTGACATGGGTTTCCTTCTAAATTTTTGGTTGCTATGCAAGGAGATCAAAATTGAACCCTCTAGGGACATGTCGGTTCTATGTGTTTTGCACTGTACTCATAGGATTTCTTCTTCTGTTTTGGGCGGTGCTGGAGGGGCAGTTTTAGCACACAGATGTTCTTCCGGTAGAGTGGAGGTGATGTGGAGTTGGAAAGCTGGAGTGCTGTCCTTCATAATGCAAGTGAAGGAGGCGGTGCCGATGATTTTGATGTCTAGAGTCCTGGAGTTGGTAGAACTGGGTGTGTTTTGGGGAATGGGGGCAGGTAGTGGTGTTCTGGTGTGTTGATCAGGATAGTGTGGACTTTTGTACTTGCTCTGGGAGATATTGGGGGAAAAATTTACAGAGGTGCTCAAGGAGGACCAGAGTGATGGTGTTTAGTCTCTACTTTTTCCCCTCTTTGGGTTGTTCTTGGGCATAGCGGGGCTGGTGGCTGGGTCAGGGTCAGGTACCAGGGTGGCAAAGTTGTTGGTTGGCTGTAGGTGGAGGTGTATTATGACTGCAAGGTTAGCATCAGGGCCAGGGATCATCATTGTGAGTTTCTCTCAGTTGATATTGGGGTTGACATTGCACAGCCATAGCAGGCCTAGGATAATTGGGGTTGATTTTGGCAGCTGGATTATTAGAAAGTTCACAGGGAATTTGAGGTTGTTGTCAAGGATAAGAAAATTGGAGTATGATTTAGTGATGGGCCAGAGGTTGCAGTGTTGCCATCAAGAGCTGCAGTTCAAGTGGTTTGTCAAGAGTGCTGTGGGAAAGGTCCAGTTGGTTGCTAATAAACATTCCTGCAGCTCTGTTGTTGACCAAGGCAGAGATTATGTCAGAGAAGTCACTGAGTCAGGCATTAATTATGATGGATTGGGCAGACTGTGAGCATAGTTCTGCGGGTGTTTGGGGTGGTTTTGAAGCAAGTTCAGGAGTGCCAATATATGAGGTGATATTAAAAGGCATAGGTTCCTAAGCAGGTGTGGTGTGGCAATTGAATTAAAGGGTGAGAGCTTGCTAGTTGATCTGGGAGTTTGTAGCGTAGAGCCAGGGAAGTCCAAGTATCAGTGGGGCAAAGGTATGGAGTTTTGTAACAAGCAACCAGAGATCTTGCTGGTGTCCATTGGCAAAGGTTATTGGCATGTTAACAGAGTGAGTGATGTTGCTAGCAAAGGTGGTGCTCCCATCAAAGAGGCAGAGCTAGATGGGGATTGGTAACCTCAAAGGGGGTTGTGGTGTGAAGATGGCCAAGGAGGAATCAATGAAGTTATCCATGGCACTGCTGTCAACAAGTGTGTTTGTCACAACCCACCAATCCCGCATCCAACTCTGGGACCTTGAACCCACCTCTATGCTCCCAGAGGTTCCGGAAGATGACCCCCCACCCACTCATAAGCCAGATTCAATCCTCCACCAGCGACCATAGACACTACTGCCAATCACTCCGGCTATTGACCCCATCAACTTGGATACTACCCACCACTTCCGAGAAGTTACACAACTCTCCCTGGATATTACCAGACCTCCCCAGACATTGCCGCCTCTCCAATCATGCCAGCATCCATGCCATCTGGCCATCATGTTGTGCTTGGCCATCATCCTACGCATCACCGCTCCAGAAACCCCTGACACCACCGCCACCTGATCGCCACCGACACCCGCCACTCTACTCAATTGTAACTAACACCCGCCAACTTGTATAGAGATCAAGGGGTTGGCCCAGAACATAGCCATAGGAGTACTTAACTGGTAGGATAGAAACTTAGTTGGTAGTCTTAATATTTGCATAACCCCACCATATTGTTGCCCAGTGTTTTGTTTTGTGTTCCCCAATCTATTCTGCTTGTGTTTCATGACTCCGTCTTGTATTGTGCCCATTTTTAACTCCGTCTTGTCTTGTGTCTTGTACTCGTCTTGTGTTGGACATGGTCCAGAGACCAGTCCCCTAACAAGTCCCGGGCCCACTCTATTTAATTTCACCTTGCCTCAGCTCAAATTGTAGAGTCCATAATCCTTCTCCACCCCACTTCCTTTAATTGACCTTGCCCTCTAGACTTATCCAGAAGAACTTGACAGTGTTGATGGAGCTTTGGTGGGTTGTAAGTGTGGTGTAGAGGAGTAGGGTTTATGGTGATCTGAGGGAGGTCTGGGCCAAGAAAGTGTCCAAAGATAGAGTTGATGCATATAAAAGTGTAACCAGGGTAGAGAAGACATCAGGATCAAGACCGCAATTTAGTACATCTTCTGGGTCTAAATTGCAGCCTTGTTTTCCATGAACTGGAAGTCACATTCTTCCCCGTCAATAGTCCAGACGGCCCAGCCCATGGTTTGGCACTTGGGGCAATTGTTGATGAAATGACCCTGCTCACTGCACAAGATGCAGGCCCCTGTCTTGTAAGCTTCTCTCTCAAAGCAAACAATGAAGGCAGTGAAGCATTCCTCTAGGCACATGCATAAGTTGAACAGGGCCTTTTCAGCTTCTGCTACCATGTCAGATATGCCAAACTTGCTGGAGAATTCCTGGACAAAGGCCTGCCAGTTGGAGAGGGCCAGACTGTGAGCATCAAACTAGAGCAGGGTCATGTAGTGATTGAAGGCAATTCCTTGAAGGTATGATGCTGCAAAGGCCACCTACAAACTCTGAAGTTGGAATGTAATTGGTTTAGCTTGGAACATAGTAAGGCATTGCATAAGGAAGGTGCACCATTGGCAGGGGTTGTGACTATAGAAGGGTTCCAGTTTCTGAACGTTGAGCTTTTTTCTGGGCAGGCCAAGGTGTTGCAAATGTTGTTCTGCAGAGTGGGGTTGCGGGGTGGGCCAGCATTGTAATAGTAATAGTAGTGGTTACCACTGTATGGTGGGGGAAAAGTATCCATTGCAGGGCCTCAGCCTTCTAAAGGTCCACCATTGGAGAGTCCTCTGCCAAGTAGTCCATTACCTCTCAGTGGGGGGTCCTGAACCCAATAAGGCAGTGCTGGCCCTCTTAGAGGGGTGGCCCTCCCAAGAGGTGGCTCCAGAAATGGGGATCATGGTGGGCCAGGATTGTGTGGGGGTTGTGGTGGATCCTGACCCTGGGAGGCATGCTAGTCCTGTTCCTGCAGGTTGTTGTGCTAGAGGGGGGGCGGTGGCAAAGAATCAGGTGTCATAGAGTAGGGGAGCATTGCCGCATTGTGCATCAAGGTGGAGGGGTTGGTTGCAAATAAAGTCAGGTGCCCAGAGTGGTGGAGCATCACCAGGGGATATTGTGCCTGGACCAGAGGGTTCTGGGTCTCCTATGTATGAAAGGGTGTGTTGGGAAGTTTTGTTGTTGTCTGGCAGCATGCCACTTGAGGGTCCTGTAAGGGGAACACTTGACGTCTGCAGAACTCCTTCTACATTAGCAATGCAAGGGGCAAGCAAGAGTCAAGCAAGCACAAAGGCAGGCAGGAGTTGGGCAAGAGGCAAGCAAAGCTAACAGAGGGTCAGACGGTGCTAGATAAGCTTACAGTTGGTTTAGTGGATAAGCCAAAAGAACACTGCTATTGTTCAGCTTGGGGATATTCTATCTCACAGACTGCCTATATATACTACATCAGTGGCTGTGCTATTACTAATACTGTTTACTAATCAGGCCCCGGTATGTAAAGAAGTATGACTAACAATAATTGATGCTGATTAAGGTCCAGGCATATGACTCATCAAAGCTGACTACTACAAGATGGAAGGAGAAAGGGTGGGCCAAGCGGCCGGTCGGATCTGCTAGGAACAGGCATATCATTGGACTCAGCTCTGGAATAGGGTTGGACATGGTCCGGAGACTGGTCTCCTGACAGGTCTGTTAAGAGGACTGGGTTGGAGAAGCTGGCTCTACATGTGAAATGCACTGGAGAAGGAGTTGGCCTGGAAACTCTGATTGTATGGGCAGCGAGTTAATCAAAGAGGCCTTCAGAGGGGTTGAGAGACTGAAGAAGAGCAGATGCTGCATCAAGCTCTTCTTTGTAACATGGGTCTGGGGTGTGTTTCTGAGATCCATCTTGCTGAATGTGAAAGGATCTGGCCAGGTCCATAGGATCCTCAAAGTGCTGGGAATTTGGGCTGGTGTAGATTTCATTGATTAGTGCCTGTAGTTTGTCTTGGAGGGTTCTATCCACATTCAGAATACTTTTTGTGTTGATGAGAAGAATTCTCTGTTAGTAGTGTCTGTGGAATTTGAGGAAATGGTCAGCCCATTGCTTGAGTGCCAGTGAAATTGTGTTGTCCTAGGGTGACAAGGAGGGCCCAGGTGCATTGAGCCAATTCCACGAAGGTGATTTGTAGAGTGCGGAGTATCTTGTCACATTATTGAGTGTAGGTTTTGGGTTGTTGTTGTCTCTCCAAGGAGGTAGAAGACGTATGTGTGGGAGAAAATTGAAGTTGAGGAGGGTAGGAGGTTTCAGCATAGGTGTAGTAGGAGCCAGGGATGGAGGATGCAGTGGAAGCTATCTAGCCAGGAGGGGTCTCCAGTAACCCTCTGAGTAACACTTGCAAGTAAGCCCTTGGGAGTGCATAGATGGGTCCCGGCTGCCACTATAGAGGAATTTCTTGGCTGGAGGGAGCATAGGATGCTCCACTTGGGTCTTGTCCCTAGAATTGAGGTGGCTACGTAAGGTAGTTGTCAGAAAACTTCTATTTCCAGAACTTTCTTTTTTGGTTCCTGGAGTTCTCTGGAGATTTCTGGAGATCTCCGGGATGCTCCCATGCCTTCTAAGAAGTACTGTACAGTCATTCCCATGCCTCTGCCACCTGTGCTGATGCGCAGCGCCATGGCAGAGGGATCCTTAGACTTGTTCTCTTCAGATTTCCCTCTGCTAGGTGATTAGTTGTATTTCCTGTCATATCGTACTGTCTCTAATAAACTTTGGATTTCCCTCTGCCAGTTGTGTAACTTAGCCACAACCTCCAGAGGTTGCTCTTACAGTAGTGTTCAATGAGCACAGGAGGGTAAAGGAGTTGGGAGGTGCTGAGGTAGTAAGAAGTGTCAGGCAAAGGCCTTCTATAAGCATTGGTTCAGTGACCAGTGTGTTGGTAGATGTGAGTGTACATAGCCATTTGAGAACAGGGTAAGGTAGAGTCTTGATATTATATCAGATTCCACTGACCTGGGGGCTCAGCAAGTCTGGGCAAGGCCTTACAAAGCAAACTTGGCTGTCTACGGACAACTGGAGCCTACCAAGAGTTGGAGAAGTGTGTCAGGCATAGGAGGAATGCACCAGGGTTAATAGGAAGCTGGACAGAGTACCAGGACATATACTAGAAGGCGCAAGCAAGCAAGCACTGGGGGCAAATAAGCTAATAAGAAGAAGTCTGGGATGGTCGGTAAATGTATGAACATGCCAGCAGTTGTTTCACAATGGGAAAGGCACAAGAA
This sequence comes from Termitomyces sp. MG148, assembly GCA_003313785.1. Taxonomy (NCBI): domain Eukaryota; kingdom Fungi; phylum Basidiomycota; class Agaricomycetes; order Agaricales; family Lyophyllaceae; genus Termitomyces; species Termitomyces sp. MG148. Next base: position 4,474 of record QLOM01001256.1, on the reverse strand, counting down.
ATGATTATGCAATTAGGTTTTAGGGTTGGACAAGTGCAGAGCTGCACTTTAGTGAGGCAGGGCTATGCAAAGCCAATTAGGCTGAGGGGCTAGAAAAATCAGAGAGACTGAGCTGAGGAGATGAAGAGAGACTGATCAGAGAAGATAAGAGGAGAACAAATAGATTAGAGAAGAGTATATCAAAGACAGAAGACAAGCCAAATACAAGACAATAGTGTAGAGACAAGTACAAGGTGGAATATACAAGACCAGACACAAAACAAAGAGTACCAGAAAATGCTAGACAATATCAAGACTATTGTACAAGATGCTATGGTGATGCTTATATACTGCTGTGTGTTAAGGTCTAGGGGTTCTAGTACTGGGTCTGAAGGTGTTTTCTGGGGTTTCAGTGATGGTCCAGGGAACATAGGAGGAAAAAAAGAAGCCCACAGATATTGGTTCAAGGTGCGGCAGTAGCGTTATTGCTTTGGGAGTTATGGCATTAGTATTGCACAATTGGCAGGGGCATATGGAAGGCGTAATGCAGTGAGTGATGCACATGATGCCTGGTTCATGTGGTGAGTGATGTGCATAGTGCCAGATTGATATGGAGTGATGCATGATGTGTTGAATGGTGTGTGGTAATGCATGATGTAGTGAGTGATGGGCATGATGCAGGGAATGTCAAAACCTCGTTGAAGGTGCTAGTGGTCCCATTGTAACTGGTGGTTAGACTCAGTAGAAAGGGTGGAGAATAGCATGTCTTTGCAGGTAGAGAAGACAAAAATTGTAGTAATGTGTATGTAAACCACAACCAAAATATTCTCATGCCAATGCTGCAAGAGCACACCCTCAACTCTTGACATCCTCCCTCAAACAAAGCAGCAAAGAATATGGAGAGTGAGATTGTATGTGTGATGCAGATTGAAAAAAGGAGCAAGATAAGAAGGGAATTTTACCAAAAGAATAATTCTGCATAACTCTTAGAGCAATCCAGTATGATACCCCTCCCTGAACTAGTAGCCCTTTATAACTAGCATTCTTCAGCCCTCCCTTAATCCAAAGTCCCTCCCTGTCTAGGAATAAACAGCAATCCAATATGCAGAATGACAGTGTGATGGTGATTTTGAAGAAAATCAAGCAGCTGCTAAAAGTTGATTGTATGAAGAATCGAGCTGAAACTTGAAAGAAAGGGTTGATTCCAGATGAAGGTAGGAAATCCCAAGGCAGAATGATTGGTGAAAAAGGTTGGAAGAATAGAAATAGATGAAGATGCCATGATGGTGTCCAAATATGATGATGGAAACAGATGACCATGATATGTATGGGTGCTACAAAGAGCACCATGCTGGGAGATGTCCTGCAAAGCTGACCAAAAGAATCTTGACGATGAAGCATTGAAAGGATTTTGATAACGCAGATTCTGACTGTGTTGTTTTGTTGTAGCTGATTGTAGTGTAAGACAATAGTCAGACCTCAGAGTCTTTACACAATGAGTAAAGGCAGCTGATATTAACCTGTAGTGTAAGACAATAGTCAGACTACAGGTATAAGTGAGTAAATAGTTGACGATGTAAGTAATAAACAGTGGCTCACCCTCAGAGTCTTTACATAATGAGTAAAGGCAGCTGAGGGTGTTTGGCCGACGATCTGTATATTTTGTAGGTGAAAATAAAGTTTGCCAAAGTGTCACAAATACCTTGAGCGGGCGGGGGCGCCGACGTAAGGTGGTGTTTGACAAAAAATAATAAAGTAAAGTAAAAATAAATAAAATAAAATAGGAATTGTACTTCAGGCTGTGGCATCTCTAACACTGATGATACAACAATGACCCGCAAATGTCAAAACCTTGTTGGAGGCGCTAGTGTTCCCGTTGTAACTGGCAGTTAGACTCAGTAGAAAGAGTGGAGAATAGCATGTCTTTGCAGGTAGAGAAGACAAAAATTGTAGTAACATGTATGTAAACCACAACCAAAATATTCCCACACCAACGCTGCAAGAGCACACCCTCAACTTCTGACAGGGAATGATGTGGAAAATGTTGTGGATATGATGTGTGATGTTGCTTGTTGTATCAGTGATGTCCAGGGAGCTGCTGGGGATTGTTGGTGATATCCTGGAGAGTGCCAGGACCATTGGTGATGCCCAGGGGAAGCGCTGGTGTTTGCTGGTGTGTGATGTAATGGCTATGCTAGGGGGTCAGTTGGGTTTGTCCTAGAGGTTGGGTGACAAGCCCAGAGTTAGTCAGGTGAGTTGTGACATTATGCATCTGCCCTTGTTAGGAACTTCCACTGCAACCACTCCAAGGTGCCCTGAGTCATTCATGGCATTTACCACATCTCCTTGGCCAACCATTCTGGTCACAACCTGTTCTACCTGGTGTGTCAAGACACTGCACTCTAAGGAGGAGGTGATATGTATTAGGAGACTTCTTTTTTTGGGACCCCAGAGTTCTCTGGACCCCCTGAGCACCTTCTGGAGTTGAGTCTATCATGCTGTACAGTAGTTCCCATGCCTTCCACCCCCCATGCTAATGTGCCATGCCATGACAGAGGTTTCCTTAGACTTGTTTTCTTCAGAACTCCCTCTGCCAAGTGATTAGTCTGTTGTATTGTAGGAATTCTAATAAACTTTGGAACTCCCTCTGCCAGTTGTGTGACTTAGCTACAACCTCCAGAGGTTGCTCTTACAGCATCCAATAAACTTTGGATTTTTCTTTGCCAGTTGTGTAATCAGCTGCAACCTCCAGAGGTTATTCTTACACATATATTCTGATGAATACATGTTTTTTTTTTCTTGAAGAATATATTAAACTTAAATTTCTTCAATGGTTTCAAAATAAAACTGTGTTCTTGCAACTACTTATAAAAAAAATATGATGAATGCAGTAAATAGAAGCCCATTGCCTTAGTTGTTTCAAATCTAAGTCATATTATATATCTAGTTTGTCAAAGTAATTATGAATGTGCTGTAACAACTACTTTAACTCTTTCATGCAAAGTGTCAAGCATCAAAGATGTATCATAAATGAAGTTCAGTGAATGTTGGTAACATTCAGTGTCTAGAAATTCAGAGATTGGAAGCTAGAAAACTTACACAGCATCTTTGTTAATTTGGGTCAGAATTTTAGTTGAAATAGTAGCATCTTTAAACTATTTAATGGTAACAAAATAGCAAGAAAAAATATATTCATTGAATGCATCACAATGTTTTATTTTGAGGAGCAGCCAAAGCCTGTTTTTTTATGTCTTGAATGTCTTCGAGCTATGCTTTCTGGAACTTTGAGCCTATTTATAGTATTTTACAAATCATTCTTGCTGATAAGAGTATTGGGATCACTGTGTTTTAATACAACTTTCTGAGTAGTCAAAATCTCTCCTTGTATTTCTCCAGCTTCTTGAAGCATTTTTATCTGTAAAGTATTTCTAAGACTATTTATGCATAACTGCTTCCTAACACTGCTTGTCAGATAGTCAAGACCTGCTGAAGCTTTTCAGCTCTTTGTAAAGTGTTTTCAAGATCATTTATGCTGACAAGAGTATCAGAATGACTGTTTTCTAATACTATTTGCCTAGTAGTCAAGACTTGTTTGTGTATTTCTTGACCTTCTTGAAGCTTTCCAAGTATTGATAAAGTGTTTCCAAGATTATTTGTGTTGACAAGAGTATATAAGAATGACTATTTCTTGATACTGCTTGCCAAGTAGTCAAGACCTGTTTGTGTATCTTTTCAGCTTTTGGAACTTTTCAGCTATTTTTAAAGTGTTTCTAATATTGTTCATGCTGACAAGAGTATGAGAATTACTATTTCCTAACACTGCTTTCTGAGTAGTTAAGACCTGTCTATATATGTTTAAATCTTCTTAAAACTTTCCACTCATTAATAAAGTATTTCTAAGATTAGTCATCCTGACAAGAATATCAGGATGACTGTTTCCTAATACTGCTTTCATACTAGTCAAAACTTGTCTCTGTATTTCTTCAGCTTCTTGGAGCTTGCCAGCTCTTTGTAGAGTGTTTTCAAGAATATCCATCCTGACAAGAGTATCAGGATGACTGTTTCCTACCACTGCTTGTGAAATAGTCAAGACCTGTCTCTGTATTTCTTCAGCTTCTTGAAGCTTTCCAGTTCTTTGTAGAGTATTTCCAAGATTATCCATGCTGACAAGAGTATCAGGATGACTGTTTCCTAACACTGCTTGTTGAGTAGTCAAGACCTGTCTCTGTATTTCTTCAGCTTCTTGGAGCTTTCCAGCACTTTGTAGAGTGTATCCAAGATTATTCATGCTGACAAGAGTATCAGGATGACTGTTTCCTACCACTGCTTGCAAAATAGTCAAGACCTGTCTCTGTATTTCTTCAGCTTCTTGAAGCTTTCCAGTTCTTTGTAGAGTATTTCCAAGATTATCCATGCTAACAAGAGTATCAGGATGACTGTTTCCTAACACTGCTTGTTGAGTAGTCAAGACCTGTCTGTGTATTTCTTCAGCTTT
>QLOM01001255.1:0-11405 GCA_003313785.1 Termitomyces sp. MG148 | reverse complement strand
GTTACTTCCCATGCTTCTGGAGCCTTGGAAGCGTCACTCCTGGCATAGGGAATCCCTAGACTTGTTTTTTTTGGATTTTCCTCTGCCAGGTGAGTAGTTATTGTTGTATTACCTATATATATTCTAATATACTTTGGATTTCCCTCTGCCAGCTGTGTGACTGAGCCATAGCCTCCAGAGGTCGCCCTTACAATTCCAGGGTAATCAGGTCTTGCTCTAGTGCTCAATTATGCAATCCTACAGTCAGAGTCAATCTAGCGCTGAATAATAATAATATATCATATGGGCTTACCTAGTTCTTCGATCTGGTTTTTAGCCTTGGCCATATTTTGACATGCCTGCAACTCTTCTTTAGCTGCAATGGGCTTTAGTTATATAAATCAAAATAAACGTACTTGGAGAGTCTAGGTCCATCCACTCAGTGAAGGAGTCCGACTTGCAACCTTTAGTTTTTTGTTCCTTTCTTTCTCCCTTTTGCTGGAGCATAGTCGTTTGAATGCATGAATGTGGCATCTACAGTGGTTTATATAGCTTTTTCTTCTTTTTTTTTTTGGCTGCCATGATCTGTTTGTTATCTTTGGAAGAAATGAATTGGTAGTCTGAACAGGAAAAAGAATTGGTTATTTAGACCCTATCAGTAAGCCATTTGTTCTACACCATTGGTAAAAAAAAAAACATACATGAACATATGATGATATGTTATGACAGATAAGGGTATGAATATGGGCAAAATTTGTGTGTGTTGATAATTGTTGAGAGTGGATTGTTTCAAGATGATGCTCATTAAGGTAGAGTGTGGTCAGGTCTTGGAGATCAAAATGTTTGTAAACTGAGTGTTCCTAGTTTGAGAAGAGGGTGTACATGTGCTGAGAAGTTTTGAGGGTAGGTATTTTTGAAATTTCATTAGTTATGGTGAGGTGCACCCTGGTCTTGGAAGTAGTGATGTGATGTTGGTCAAAGTTGGTCCAAAAGTGAGACAAGAGCGTTCTCAGAGTGTCAAGAGGGCACTGAGAGAAGGTGATAAATGTGTGCAGAATTTGTCAAGTGTGTGTGTGTTGAGAAGTATTAAGAGTGGATTGTTTCAAGATGATGCTCATTAAGGTAAGGTGTGGCCAGGTCTTGGGGATCAAAATGTTTGTAAACTGAGTGTTCCCAGTTTGAGAAGGTGATAAATATGTGCAGAATTTGCCAAGTGTGTGTGTGTTGAGAAGTATTGAGAATGGATTGTTTCAAGATGATGCTCATTAAGGAGGTGTGGCTAGGTCTTGGAGATCAAAATGTTTGTAAACTGAGTGTTCCCAGTTCGAGAAGAGGGTGTACATGTGTTGAGAAGTTTTGAGAGTAGATAATTTTGAAATGCCATTCATTACAGTGAGGTGCATCTTAGTCTCAGAAGTAGTGATGTTAGTTGAAGTTGGTATGCTGAGGATGCACCATGTTCTCAGGGTGAGATAAGAGTGTGATAAAATTGGGGTGTAGGATTTTAACATGATATTCAAGAGTGTTTTGGGGGAGAGCTGAGGGTGTGACAAGAATTGGTTGAGAAGTTTTAAATATGGATCACTTGGAGTTGATATTTTGTTAAGGCAAGGTATGTCCAGGTTTTGGGTGTATATTAGGTCTTTCCAGGTGTGATTGCAGACTTGGAGAACAATGTGCTAATTTAGAAAGTCCTAAAAATATTATTTGTATACATACTGACTATGTATTACCAACAATAACAACACACCCAGTAAGGTTGAATAGACTTCAGCTGCAATGACTTGTCCTAGAATAGCAATGTGTGTGCCCATCTGCCTCTGGAAATCCCACATAGATAAATCTTCAGTTGTTCTGCCTTTTGGCTGTATGGTTCTGTTGAGCACACACAATACAGATGTTTACCAAATTGCATTACTAAAAAAAGAAGGTTGAAGTTTGTGCCAAATCTCTTTGGCTTTCAACTGACACTGATATGTCCAATTTTCTTGATTTAGATTTTACCAGCAGCATGCACGACTTGAAGACCTCAGCCCTTTTGCCAAACAAGGCACTGCACCTCCTTGCACCCCATGTTTTTGGCAAAAGCTACAGCGAGTGCAAGAACTCTCAAAGAATACAGGACTCTGAGTTCTTGAGATGCTCAGAGTGCAATTTGATGCGTGTGTGCCCTGAGTGTGATGACGGTAAGTTTTCATACTGTGATCCATTTTTTATTTTTATTTTTATTTTTTTGTTTTGCAGTGCCATATCCTCAATATACTAAGCGCTTAAATGCATTAGGTTCATTAAAAACAGACAATTAGCGACCTGCTAGGAAACTTAAATTGTTCTATAAAACTCTAATAGCTCAGGAGGCTCAACAGCTATGGAAAAGAAATTCAGCACTTTAGAAAATGATAACAAACGCCTAAGATCCACTCCTTTCAACCTCAAAAAATCTTGTTTCTACTCAGTTGTCATGGCAGAAAGCAATTAAATCTCAAAAAGAGGCACAAGATAAAGCTCAAGAATACTTTATGGAGCTCAGAGCCTTAGAAAAACAAATGTATGATTTGAGTTATTGTGATGCTAGTCAATACAAAGATGATGAAAAAGAGGATGTCAAGAAGACGGTATCTCAATAAGGTCAGCGTTTATTCTGTTGTTTGTATGTATTTAATACATATTCTTTAACTCTTTTAGAAACAAATTCTTTTTATCAGATTGGAGTTCTTTAAGATGATTGGATGTTGTTATTTATATGTGTATTTTTACAATTCCCTAGTATAGTATTTGGTTGGGAGGGAAAGGTACGCTCCCACTCACATGGGTTGCTTAAGTGGATATGCAGATATCCAGCTATTTCACTATCAGGTGACTGTCAGTAACATGATGGCCAAGTGCTTTGCTTAAGCAAATATGCAAATATCCGGCTATTTCACTATCAAGTGACTGTTGCAATCTTAGGTGTTCCTTTTATCTTGATCTATGCTTGAATCTATCTTGATACCCGCTATTCATCAACCATCCTAGCTATGCAAACATTGTGTTTTTTTATCCTGTTCAAATCATATTATACTGTTTGACTGACATAAGTTGACTCTACTTGTAATGTTCTCAACAAGTGGAAATAAGCATATTCTATTGTAATAACAGGTTAACGTTCTCTCTGGTCTTTAATGAATGCCTATGAAACCTGATTACAGAGGTTGATTGTTTTAAGCATTGTAATGACTGGCTCAGTGAGTGACACAATTCATCAAACTACAACCCACACACAAGATTTGAATTTCTTTATGGCTTTCAACCCATAGGTGCCTCAACTCTATTGAAGTGGTATTGACATGAATTTGTGAGGACCTTTATGTGAATAAGGGCCCCACAGTTGAAAGAGGTTGCAAATTCAATCAGAAGTAAGCTAATTAGCTAATTACAATGTCCAATCTTTCTGCACAAATAATAAAAATGCTCATTGTGTAGAAGGGACTGTCAGTATGGCGATACTGGTAAACTGAGAGATGGATGTTGACAATAGATCCTGCTCCATGTATGTGAATCCGAACTTAAAATCATGCTTAGTGTAAATGGAGTGAGTCTCAATAGCTCATGTAATCTATTACATGAAACTCAGCTTAGGGCAAATAACAAAACACCCTCTGGTTGCAGAGTCTGATACTCTATGCGTTCTTACAAGTCAGGAAATATGTACATCCTTTAATACATCAACTTTTGCTATCTGTACAGTTTCAGACTACAATTCATCTCTGTCACTTTCAGGAGATTTTTTTTTACAAGGTCTTGGCACCAATCAAGCCATTGCCATGTAAAATAACGGGACATTTAAAGGTGATTTCATATTTCATACCCATTGATCACCACAAGAATTTGAATAGAAGTGCATGTGATCGTATCGGAATGCGTTGGCTACTGTTGTTGTTTACCAAAACTCACAGCTAAAGTAAAGAGAATCATGATAGATCCCACTTCTGGATGGATCTATCTTCTGCATTATATAACCCAAGCTTTACTTACTATCTGCAGGACTCATTCTTGTCACACTTCAGAGTGTCATGATGTCACAAAAGAAGGACTAGCCATCGATTACCTTGGATCCACCGTTAACAAGGGTTGGCTGATTCCTTTCTCCGATGTATCTGTTTCTGCATCATACAGGTCTGATTACGCTATCTTTTTACACACCTTTGACATGTTGAAGTCTCAGCTAACACCAGATAAAAGCTCATATTTTTCTGACAAGTTGCATTTATCAACCTTCACGCCCATATTGCTGAAGGTTCACTAGCAATCCTTTCTCTTGACTCTGAAAGAGAAGGTTTTGTTGACACTAGCAGTTTAGTAGACATGAACAGAGAAGGGACAAAAGATTCTGGTGTATGGGACAACGAGGCTGAAGACAAACATGATAGAAGAGAAAGAGGTGTTTAGAGCCCACGGACCAACAAATGCAGGCAATAATGCTGTAGGTCCTCGAGTAGGCATAAGGGGAGGAGGTAAATGCCACAAGAGGGGTGCTACAAGGACATCCAGAAGGATTTCAAGATTGAAAGATAGAAATACCAAGAAGAGGAGCAGTCACGGCAAAGATTGGGAGGTAACAACTGAAGGACTATCTTTACTTGCTAGTGCCAAAGGTCTTCTAGTCAAGCTTGCTCAAGTCAACATACAAGAGAAAGAGGCCGCCATTCTTTTGTGTATTATTACTCTGAATAACTTCTGTGAGAAAAGTGGCGACACTCAAAATATCAGCTTGAACCCTCTTAACTCATCTGCCAATTCTTGGTTGAGTATACTCTCTCAATGCATTGATAAATGCTGTCAAGATGAAAATAAAAGTTGTTTTCACAGCTTCCAACGAATGATGAATCTTATAGAGTTGACTATTGTTATCAATGAGTAAGTAATTTCTCGAATGTTATCTACTCAAATTTAACAAGTACGTCTTAACAGGGAGATATTGGAGAAGGAAGTCACTACAGAAGAAATTGCTAAAGTCTACAACATCAATCCAAACAGGTTACAAAAATGGAGACACCATGGACAGAGATTTGCATGTTTAGCAGCTGGAGGTGAGTAAATAATAAATTCTCTATATTTTCAAACACTCATTTGCTTCTATAATCAGGAACGTTATATGTGTTAATCTTATTTGCTGCCCTTAACCTATATGAATATGTTGTCTCTGTGGCCCAAACTCCAGATATTACCTCTCTTGCCAGGTTTCTGAGATGTCCAGAAGGTTATATGTATTGTTTGAGTTCAAGCAAAATTTTTCTTTGACAGATAATGCCAATGGATGTTTAGTTAGGGAAGTCATACTTCCTAAAATATCTCTATTGTGATATCACACTGGCCTTAATTCTATGGGTTTTCCTGCTATAAAAGGATATATGATCATTCCAAAAATTTTGGATATTTCAGAAGTCGACGCCATGTTAGATGATATTGCCACCAAGTAGGTTATTGTATTGAGTTCTGTTTGCTTAGCGCATACTAAAAATAGTGCCTTTTATCTTCCTCCTAGAAACCTTGTTATTTGGGCTCCCATTGTTTGTTGTCCTTCAAGTTTGACAATAACAGTAACAAGAAAGGGATATAATATTTCTTCTGAGACTATCATAGCCCCTACCATTGATATCTCTGCATCCTTTGCTCTAAAAGATTGAAGATGTTCTCTCACATTGGAGAACAGTAATCAATGGACTGAGGATGAGAGGTTACAAGTTGAAGGTTCTAACTGGGCTTATGATCTACCTTTGCTCAAAAAATTTGTCAGTTAAACTTCTCTTTCTAGCAAAAATATGCTATGCTGACCACATATGCAGATGGAATCTCAGTCAAGGCTAATTGAAAAAAACTATTCATATATAAGGTTCTCTACTCAATCATTAGATGGGTTTGTTGAATAACTCGTCCTTTCTTCAAATTATTGATAATTCACTTGCTAGAAAATCTTTAAAGTTGACTAATGCCGATAGTGAACTGCTTGTTCTGGGTTTAACCAATCTGAAACAAGCTCTTGGTCCTCAAATTGCATTGGTGTGTGCCAAAATAAGAGTTCTTTTTTGGAATGAAAATATGGATGATAACTCTTGTCGACTGAGATTTGAATATTTGGCACAACATTTCAACACTTGCTACAACAGGTATTCTGAAAAGGTATTCTTAACTAGGGCATGGAAGCACCAGCGGCTGTCCATCCTGATTATCTTTGGAAGGTGGGTGCTCAGCAAGTGAATTATGGCCAACGGTTACCCCATCCTTCTTAAGACATAATCCAGAATCTTGAAGAATATAATATTTTCTGTGCAATATAGCCTGTCTCATGGGTAACAATGTAAGTTCTTTTGTACTTCCTTTGCATCTTGAAACCAATCATCCTTCCAGCTCAAGCATCATTTGCCATATGTATACAAGGAGCTCGATGCATATACAAGTATCCTTCCTCTTTTTTTTTTTTTCAATTTACCCATCCACCCTTTTAGAGGATTTGTTGTCAACATTGCTGCTTGCTCAAAGGCTCACAAAGATTCTATGGACAAACTCATCTGTGTCATGATTGCTTTTGGTCAGTGGACTGGAGGGAACCTTTGTTTGAAGGAAGCTAGTATTGCTTTGGATCTACAGCATTCAGATATTGTGATATTTCCTTCTGGAAAAATCACTCATTTCAATGCTCATTACAAATGGTATAGAATGTCCATTGTGCTGCACTCAGATATCATGGGTGGTAGCTAATTATAATGGATGGAGCCAAAACTTGGCTCTTCTGAACCAATTGAGCTAGGTGTTGATTCAAAATTATATCAGTATTACTTACTAGCTTTCCAATAGCATCTACGATACTACCAAAATTTGTCTGATGTGATTTGTCAGCAACTGTATATATGAATACCTTATACTTAATATATATACTCAAGTACAAACACTGTATGCCTTATAGATATATACAAATAAATAATAAATAATCAATAATATCATGTGATGTACTTTGTCAGCAACTGTAAATACAGATTTTGTCCTTGTTGTCTGCTTGGCCTAAGACCCACTACTATGAAGTAGCAGGGATTACTTACTTTTATATATGGACTGGGCACTCAACCTCTGTTGTTCAAATATGGGAAATATAAAAGAATAGAGTCAAATTCAATTCACACAACTTTCAGACATCGTAGTATGGTGTATGATTGCTGTGGCCCACCTATGACCAGATATGTTTAATAATGGAAAGCCATCAACGTGCTATTCCTTTGTATGTATGCTTTTTTTTATATATTTCAAATCTTTGTTCAAGTGATCATTCTTTCATATAGGAAATTTTGGAGTTGAGAAGGGAGAATTTGGTTTTTTCAAGTAAAATAACAGTATTTGTACCTATATATGTATATGTGTATGTGTGTATATGTACATGTATGTATTTACCCATTTATTTGTTTGTGAAAATTTCTTATCAATATTCCATCTTCATACCTGTTTGTTGATTTACTGACGATCTTTTCATGGGCTCTCTATCATTCCTGGATATTTGTCTAATTCAAATTTTCTGATCTTCCTCTTTAACTGAACATATCCAATTGGTTTTGGTTGGTTGCTTGATGTATTACCCAATCTCTGTATAGCTAGCTTACTAGTATCTAATTGAATTTAATTGTCTTATTGCTCACCTGCGCAAACCTGTTGTCCAACAACGTGATGAATCTCAACACCGTTAACATCCTGCACTTTGCACCCCTCAAAGGCACAACAACTAACAACAGTTGGACAGATACGAGATTGCCTATTCTGAAGGACTGAGGTTTGATTTTTTTGTATCTGTTATCAATGTAAGCTCTCCTATCAACTGAACTGTATTTCATATACAATCACCTCTTGCTGCCGTCAATGAGGGTCTTCATCTGTCTATATTCCACAATGTTATCTGTCATCCTTTTGAATCCTTCACGGATGATGCTTTCAAATTTTCCATCAGGATCTGTATCTCTATTGAATGGGATGTGTGGCTCCCTTCTATCGGTGTCCTTCAATGGCATAACAAGCCTGTTAGTCACGCTTATGACCTTCTTTTGGGCATCTGTTATTTCTTTGGTCCATTGCTCTAACTCCTTTATTTTAAATGATCTATTGAATAGATCACAAGCAGCTTTTATAGACTTTACAGCTTCTTCAAAATATGCGGTGCCTAATCCATCCAGTTTCACAGATTGCTTGATGTATTTGAATTTGGTGGTAAGTATTGTCTATAATTGCATGACAGCCTCACCTTTTGGTGTTTCCCAATCTGATTGGGAATAAAGCAATATCTTCTACAGAGTGAATACTATTTCTTTGTTTGTGGTGTTACCAGCTTTGTCTGTTTGCATCAATTGCCATGTCTTGGGGTTTTTGCATTGCTGAACAATGACTATATCCTTCCATTCTGGGTCCTGATACATTTTTCAGCTTCTCAGCTTCTCTTTGATGTATATGTATCCTCTTTTACCTTTATGAGTTTGTGAAGTGGTGTGTCTTCTGCACTCCTGTTTTCTTCTATGTATTGTTCCAGCATTCCTATCAATGCATTTCAATTTCAATTCCCCAGTATGTATGATGACTGACTGGCTGTTTTGTAGCTATACTGGCCTTCCATGATGTGTGGGTTTTGCTGCTGTCCATTGATCCATGACAACGTGTATATAACTGCCTCTTAATGTGGGATAAAAGTTGACATGTGTGAGATGTGACATACCATTTCTTTTCTGTCTAGCCTTATTTTCATCTTGCGTCTTCTATTCTTTTCATATATCTTTTTTTCCCACACATTAATCTTGTGATGTCCTTTTTTTTCATTTCCTTTTGTTTTTATTTTTGATTCCTAAGTGTTTTTGTTTATCTTCCTTTCTTTCCTTATTTTTATTTGTAGTCTTTTGTTACTGAATTATATTCTTATGTTTACATCATTCAATCCCACTTTCTATATTTATCACTCCAATATTTTGCTATTGCGTAATGTAACTGATATGGTACTTGCTACAATCTATTACTCAATTTAACTGCTATGGTAGTTCATTTTGTAACGTAACTGCTATGGTACTACAATCTTTTACATCATGTAACTGTTATGGTACTACATTCTTCTGTTGTTACATAATGCAACCGCTATGGTACTCTTGCTCCTATATAATGCAACTGCTACAGTGCTACAATATTTTGCTTCTATTGCTATGGTACTACGATCTTTTGCTTTTATGTAACGTAACTGCTATGGTACTACAACCTATTGCTGTTGCATAATGCAACTGTTATGGTTATACACTCTTCTCCTATTGTGTAATGTAACTGCTATGGTACTACAATTCTCTGCTATTGCATAACGTAACTGCTATAGTACTACAATCTTTTGTCATTGTGTAATCTTGTTTACCATTGCTGCCTATTTTATTTTTCATTTATGGACCTGCTACATGTATTCTGGTTGTTGTCGCACATAAGTATATTTGGTTATGCAGAATGTTATACTTATACATTTTTTCAACAGCCGGGTTAAGTGTGCTTATCATCCTGCTGTTTTAAAACACTGTCTGACCAACATGCCAGGTGCCCAATATTTGTTGAATATCCAAAGTAAAATTGGTTGGATCATTAGATTGTAACTTGGTTTTCTTACTTATAGGTTTTTATATGTGTATTATTTGATTGTGGCATATATATGCTGTGTAATTGTATATATATATTTCCTACCCTCCTGTTTTATGCTTTGTTTGCGTGATATTTATAGGTATAGTACAGGTGTATTTTTTGAGTGTCTGTATATAATAAAGCATGAGGTTTTGTTTTGTTATTCTATTTCCCTGTTCCAACTTGTACCAAAATTCATCTTCACTTACCTGAGTTTCTTACCTTAACATCTATGCCTCCTCGCAAAACCAAAAAATCATCCAATACATCTCAATCTTCTACGTGTCCTGTAGTCAAACAAGTGGAGTCACTGTGAGTTTATTTTATTTTATTGTATTTCTTTTTTTCTTTTTTTTTTGTTTGCCATGTGTATCCATACTGCTCTGAACTATAGTGACAAAGAAAAATTGAACACGTGTGTATCTTGGAGTATCTCTTTTGACACATTTATGCTTTCCATACTTCTCAGTATATTCGAAGCTGCTCAATCAAACAGTGGTTCCAAATCTTTGTATGTCTATGATCTTCTACTATATGTATCAAATACTCATTACGTTAAACATTAGGACTCCTTCTTCTACAGTAAAGCATAAGAATATGGTTGTTCAGGATGCGTACGTTATTTGCTCCATGCTTGTATATTAAATGATTTGAACTCATGATTAGAGGTGACACCGTACCCTCTACTCCATCACCTAAGAAGAAGAAACCTGCATCCTCCTCAATTGAGTCTTCTGTTATGTGCATATGCTATCTGATCTCCTATATTCAGTTCACCCATTTCCATACCCTTTATGTTAGGTTCCGCTGACCCAGGGGCTCAGCGAGTCTGGGCAAGGCCTTACAAAGCAGACTCAGACAGATATGGACACAAGTAGGACGTGCCAAGAGTTGAGGGTGCGCGTTGAAGCGCAGGAGGTGCACTGGAGTTGGGAGAAGGCTAGGCGGAGTGTGATGGGATGCACAGTGAGAGGCGCGAGTGGGAAGCAAGTGCTGGGGCAAAGTAGACTAGACGGAAGAGGTCTGGGGCAATTGATAATGGACGGAAGTGCCAGTGGTTGTTTTGCAGCACAGGAGACACTAAGAAGGTTTGCGTGAGTAGAATTTTAAGGTTAGATGGACGTGAAACCAAGCGGTAGAGAGGCAAAGCTACGTGGAGCCAATTAAGTTGAAGACTGGGAAATGGAAAGCCAAAATAGAGAGGCAAAAGAAACGGAGCAGAAAGGGAGGCAAAAAACTGATAGATTGGAGACAGAAATATAGAAGACAAGTACAAGAGATTTGGAGATGAGTACGAGACAATATGAGAGAGATGAGTACAAGACAATGAAATGAATACGAGGCTGGCGGAACAAAATTGGAGACGAGGCAAAAGATACTGGGAATACTTAGACAATCTCAAGACTACTGTACAAAGTGCTACGGTAGTATTTATATACTACGGTATACTAAGGTCCAGTCCCAGTACTGGGTCCGAGGACGGATTCCAGGGTTTCAGTGGCGGCCTAGGGGACATAGAAGTGGACAAAGGGGGCTCATGGGTGTCAGCTCAGGGTGCGGCGGTGGCATTGTTGCTTTGGGAGTCATGGCATTGGTGCTGCATGACTGGTGGGGGTGCATGCAAGGCATGATGCGGTGAATGATGTGCGGGGTGCCAGGCTGATCTGGAGGGATGCATGATGCATTGAATGATGCGTGATGATGCATGATGCAGTGAATAATGGGCATGATGGGAGAAATGATGCAGATGAGGTTGCCTATTGTGCCAGTGA
>QLOM01001253.1:0-11739 GCA_003313785.1 Termitomyces sp. MG148 | reverse complement strand
AAAAAAAAAAAAAAATACTGTTCGGTTCTGGTACTGGTTTCGCTGTCTCGCTGTCGTGTTCGTGACCGGTATTCGTCTCGCCGTTCCGCCGTCTGATTCTTCTGCTCTGTCTCAATTTCGTTGGCTCGTTATCCCTCTTTCCGTGACCTGTTTACGCACACTCGAACCTGGTTTACTTGTCCTGCTTCACGCCTTACAACGACAGGTCGACATCGTCGGCTGCCTGTACTGATACTTGTGCGGAAATTAATCAGGATAGACGTCTCTTTCTAGCGCTTCTTTGATTCTATCATTTCACCGCTTCCGATTAAACCTCGCTGGCATCAATCTGTCGCATTTCTGTAGCTGCTCGCTTTCTCTGGTCGTCGCTATTACTCTGCTTTACTTCACTTGCCGTCTTAAGGCTTGTAACTACGCCACACTACGCTTGTAGAGCTCGGCCGGACTTAGTCAGCTTTCCATAAGGGCTTACAGGAGGTCTATCTCCCTTCTACACCGCCAGTGTACACAGATCAGGATAAAAATTTGGCCATGGATCTTCTACTGATTTGTGAACATTATCACGGGGGAATTAGGTTTATATCATTTCGGAGTACATTCTGAATATTATGGCCTTGATGACTAAAAGCAGAAAATATAGCTAAAGACAGTATATAGTAATTATGGTTGACTATGGAATAAATATCATAAGAAAGTCATACCTACATGATAGATTGTCAACAACTCTATTGGCAGTTATGTACTTGTTAGATACAAATAGACTAGGTATGTGGGTTAGTGTGGTCTAACTGAAGAGGTACAGCGAGTACCTACCTCAGTTGGTTAATCAACGACTGAGGGACTGTATAATTTTTTCCCTCTACGACGGCGGCGTCGGATCATATCCCTGATGTGCCCTGCGATCCCTAGGCTCCAACCCTACATTCAGGTCAAGGGTATATGTACAGACGTGCATTATGTCCCGGGACTTGATGGCAATTTTATGATGGTTGCAAATGTACTAAATTCGGTTTGTCATCATCAAATACGTATGGCCAATATGCTGAAAATCTTCCTGATCGAGTCAGCAAAAGGTTATCACAGAAGATACGAAAAAAGGTTCAAGTTTCATTGCTTATCATTCAAAAATTAGTGAACACAAACATCTATAAAATTTATCTTTGTTACAAAATCTTATTCCTAAATCTCCAATTCGTTGATGACTTCTTAAGCCACGACGGCAAGTACCATCCAATTAATGTCACTATAAACTCTCCTCATCCCTCCTATGTCCATGATCAGAATGCAGATGCTCTGTCCTATCCTGCTGCTCAAGTCTCTTCATAACCTTTCGCACCTCCCTATCCCAATTTGTGCGGACACACAACAACGTCCCAAAAAAAGAACAATACACAAGCGAAACCGTAAGCCCAATCCATAGCCCATGAATCCCCATATTCCAATCGAAAGCAAGCCAAATACCAAACGGTATACCTATATGGATAACAGCTTGAGAGTGCGTGGCGGAAGATCGCAGGATAAACGTACCGATAATGTAATACGAGGTAAAGTTCAACAGCGCCCCTGTAAACTATACCACCGTGACTTATCAACGGCTAGTTAAATATATCGTCAGCGAGAAATCTCACCTGCTTCCCCCTTGCCCTCAGAATTCCATCAGTGACTGCTGCGTTACCATCAAAGACTTGGAATATGGCAACGAGCGGTAAAATGGATGCCACAAGCGACGCCACCTCTAGATATCGATTCAACAAAATCGGTTGTACGTCTAGACAAAAGATAGCGTACCAGGATCGTTGTTGAATAAATAAGCCCAGCTATTTCTAAAAGTGATAAACATTGTACTAATAGGGCGAACATCAGAATTTAACACTTCCGACTGGATATGCAAGAAAACTTACCTTGTAGCCACAGAAAGCGCTAGCGCCATGATAATCGACGCATTCGAAGCAATCCCAGCTCGTTTCCCGTTTCCCTCCCCAAGTAGATTACCAATCCTATCGTTCATCAGTCACCCTCCTCAAGACTCATTCAGGTAATTCCCACTTACCTGACCGACGCGGCGACCGACAAGGCAAATGGCGCCTGGAATGTCATCGACGCAGACGAAAGTAACACAGACTGGGTCGCAAGCGCCACAGAACCCATCAAACTTGCTGCAAGCGCAACTAATTCCCACGCACACCACTCTGACGCTGTCTGGCCCACACCTGCGAGTCCCAGACGTATTAGTACCCCGAGGCTTGTGAACATTCGCCTGCCAAGTGGGTGCCACGCTGTCTTTGGCACATGGAAGATACCATATACGATCGACATGACCGAGATGAGGTTGAAGGAAATTGCGGTGGCTATAGGAGCGCCGATGAAACCGAGTCGGATGGGGGGTGGGCCCCATACTGGGATTTTGATTATCAGATATTCAGATATTTAAAGAAGTTAAAAGAAGAACTCTTACCTAGGAAGTAGTTGAGAGCGAGGTTTATTGGTGTGACAATCACGGTGATTTGCGTAAGTACGGCAAAGCGGCCTTGGTTAGCAGGCAGTCATTGATGAGTCTCTTTTCAACATCGTGCCAGGCCAAAAACATACCTTGAGACTGAAAATATCGTCTGCAGGTATCCACGTCAGTTTTGTCATTGAAGTTGACTGTTGGGACAGGGGATTGGACGTACTGGCTTACACAATTGAAAGCGTATGCTTTTACCAATCTTAGCTTTGCATTTCTTGAATCAAGGTGGTGCCATTCATACCTGGAAGACCCATGGACACCCAACGTAGGTACAACGCTGCAAGTCGTGCAACTTCTGGATCTTGCCTAAGAGCCAGTAATAATGATTCGGCGTTAAACCAGATAATGTACATTGGCTAAAGTCCAAATACTCAATTAGATTCAAAAAGTCAAGGGCGCACTTATCAAATGAGCCTACTGACAATTAGCAAGGCGACCAACACAACAGCTAAGGTGGAATAGACACAACACAATCAATTCGAAGATACGAATTCGGTGGGGAATATCCTTACACATTCGTTGGGTCCAGAGACCTACGAGCTGAGGTTGAGAAGATGTCCACGCAGAAGGAAGCATGGTATCAAGAGCACTCGTAAAGCCTTGTAAGATGCTGAAAGCGGTGACGTTGGCGGTCATAGAGCCAAGGGTCATGGCAGCGAGAGCACTAGTGGAGATATGGCCAACGGAGATTACAGGGGCCATAATGAGACTGAATTCGAGAACTTGCGTGCTGAGATGATTAGACAGTAAAAAAAAGGAAAGGAACGAGAGATGTGTGACGTACCCGAGAACAGGAAGGGCACAATGAGAGAGAATACAAAGTTCTTCCCAAAAAGTGTTCATCATCTGGTCAGAAGATTTATCGAATCGTGGGACAAAAGGGATACTAAGAGTGTTCAATAAAGGCGTGTTCTCAGATGGAAGTAGATCATAGCGGAAGGTTTGATTTTTAGGTTTCTTGGGACACGGGGAAGACATTCTCTGGTTTCGCTTGTCTTGTTCGTCCCTAGCTTGATGATCAGGGTATCGCGAAATCAGAGCATAATCTGAGGGGAATGACACAGGGCTTTGGTATTGAGCAGACATTGTGACGACTCCGGGTGGATTGAGCACCTCTATTTAAATTCTTATAAATCTAGTCTCTACTAAATCTCCACGACAACGGAGATCGGGCAGAGTATTTCGGCTCAGAGCAAGCGCATTGAAAAGATTCCATTCTTGAAGCGAACATTTTTGACGCTGAAAGGGCTGTCATCAGCTTTCACGGAGACAGAAGAAGAACTTATTCATGCCAAACTTCAGATGACCAGCCTCAGGACTCCAAGCGGATAAGATGCAATGCATGGCGTGCAGCGTGTTTTGTTTGGCATCGACATAAATAGTAAGTAGTGCAGAATCTGAGACCTCAGGGATTAGGCGGCTTGTATGTAGGGTCATTGTGTGGGTGTAAATGTCATTGGCACGCAAAACCTTGCATACAGTCGGGGATAGAATTTACATAAACCACGTAATGTATGTAGTGGCCAAAACAAGCACGTAGGGAGCTTAATCGAACGCCGGAAATAATTGTTGTGTGGAGCAATAAGAGCGTCGTGAATATGAGTGGGCAGAGTCCATATGGGAATATAGACAAATTAGGTTACGAGAAATGAGAGGCAACGAGGCCTTAGGATTCTTTCGTCATCATTGTCCAAGACGATATATTCCTCTTTATACATAACATACAAAGTTTAATGATAGCCGTTTTCAAATCGATAGGCAGGTCCCAAATTTTGATATTTGGCCCAACCTTGATTATTTTGGCCAAACGTTACTATTTTTAGTCAACTCATGACTTCGTTGAACTTCTGTTTTATTCTCGACGTCTCAAAGTTTCTTGTCATACCATGGCAAATCAATATCATTATCCACAAGAATGGGTGCGCTACCGAATGCTTGAAGGTATGTCCTCAGTGTCAAGAATTTGAACGAGGACAGTTGACAGAAAATCCAAACTGCAACCAAGAATAGTAATGTTTTGGCCGAAGCGATCAAGGTTGGGCCAAATATCGTAATCTGCCTATCGATTTGAAAACGGCTGGAATGCTGTTCGCCTACAAAAGGTATATGGAGTAACGTGATGGATGAGATTTTACAGCCGTTTTCAAATCGATAGGCAGGTCCCAAATTTTGATATTTGGCCCAACCTTGATTATTTCGGCCAAACATTACTATTTTTAGTCAACTCATGACTTCGTTGAACTTCTATTTTATTCTCGACGTCTCAAAGTTTCTTGTCATACCGCAGCAAATCAATATCATTATCCACAAGAATGGGTGCACTACCGAATGCTTGAAGGTATGTCCTCAGTGTCAAGAATTTGAACGAGGACAGTTGACAGAAAATCCAAACTGCAACCAAAAATAGTAATTTTTTGGCCGAAGAGATCAAGGTTGGGCCAAATATCGAAATTTGGGACCTGCCTACTGTCATGTGCCGGGATATGCAAATTCTAGCCAATTTTTTTTTGTAGCTCTGTCCTTTGCACACATGGCCTTGAAACTTTCAGGCCATCTCAATATGCTTCTTAGCTAGTAACTTGTAATTTTCATAATAGGTTTATTAGCATACAAGATGTATCGGACGATGACCGAGCGAGGGGTACCAAAATGCTGGGAAGTGCAAAATCCGTCACACCAGGTCACACCCCAAATTCCAGGTCCGCTGCTCACATAATCTAATCAAGGATGTTGAACTTACGTCGAACAAAAGATATTAATTTGCTGATCCTTATCATGCCGTGTGCGGAGCTTTAACAGCCCCTAAGTTGTCACGCTCTCTTTTGCTGAACAGAAAGGCATTCACTTCTCTGAGCTTTCCACTGCTCAGTATGCTTCGGAAAATTAATTTCAAGGCATTTTTTATGTATGAAAAGTTTTGGTATAGTTGAATTTTGCACAGTCTATCTTGATTCATTTCACCGAACACTGGTGAGTGACAAAACTGACTCTGATTTCACACTTTTGTGCTTCTTGCATTTTTGCATGTCCATCCTTTCCACAAAAAAACATAGAGAACTCTTCACATATACTATATATATCTATGGATTTTTTTCTGGACCTGGCAGGTGAGCGGAATGAGTTGAGAAATGCATTTTGCACATACCGACCCCTTTGCACATTGTGACACATGACAGTATCGAAAACGGCTGTAAGCGGATTTGTCGGAGTTTGATCCGTTGTGATCTTATCTTATCTGCTTATAAAATCATTTTACCTGTTATTCATGCTTCGCGTCTATATGTGGCGACGCGTTCCTTGACTCAAACTTCTGATGGCTCGATTTGCGGCACAAAACCTTCTCTCAAATTTACTGTTGAGGCGTCTTACTGCCCCAATTTTCTGGATGATCTCAGGATACTTACAGCAGACCCTCCGGACGAGATCCGTGAGCTGACATAAGCCGGCGGTGCTGGTCGAAGATAATATATTTGCCAGCAGAAAATTGCAATAGTGACTCGCCACCATGTCGTCGGCCCACTACCAGGGTCCTGCATCGCTCCCATCGGACTATGCCCTTCTGTCACGATATGCTGGTCATCAAGCTGAGGATGACCAGGATGAGCAAGACCATATAGCCTCTTCTCCGCGTCCAAGGGATCCTACTGTCGCTCACCAGACAATTCCTATCCCTGGCCCAATTCCCTCTGAGAATACCCCTCTGCTGAACCCTCCTGTCCCACGAATTGACGAATCTTTTGACGACGACAATCGGACCATCCACGCTTTCTGGGAGGAACTTCGGATCCTCAGTCGTTATGCCCTTCCTGTTTTTGGGTACGCTCAACCACATCTCTCCTTGGAATGTTTCTCTAATCGTGCTGTCGTTCAGTACACACGTTTTAGAATTCAGTCTCATTATGGCATCTGTCATATCCATTGGCCACCTCTCCACTACTGCTCTTGCTGCCATCAGCCTTGGTTCCATGACTGCAAACGTCACGGCTTTCAGCATTATACAAGGTTTTGCGAGTGCTCTTGACACTATGCTTCCCTCTGCGTGGACGTCTTCTCAACCTCAGCTCGTAGGTCTCTGGACTCAACGAATGTGTAAGGTTGCTTCCCTCTCATTTTCGGAGGTTAAATTGATTACGTCTTCGTCCTATTTTAGTCGTCGTAATGACCTTCTTGCTAGTTGTAAGAATGATAAGGTAATCCGCATTGTATCAACTGAGTCTTTCTATTTTTAGCCGATGTTCCTCATCTGGTTTAACGCCGAGGCAATATTGCTTGCGCTCAGACAAGATCCCGAGGTTGCACGACTTGCAGCGTTGTATTTACGTTGGGTGTCTATAGGTCTTCCAGGTATGAATACTATTTTCCTTGAGATACTTTAGATTGACATCAGCAAAGCGTATGCGTTCAATTGTGTAAGCCGGTAGGTCCAATCTATAGTCCGTTCTGAAATGAAAGGTGATGCAAGTATCTTCAGACGCTATTTCCAGTCTCAAGGTATGTGTTCTCTAGGAACGATGTTAAACAATCGGCTTATCGAGGATTGTCTAACCACTAAGGCCGCTTCGCCGTACCGACGCAAATTATTTTGCTTGTCGCACCAATTAATGTTATTCTAAATTACCTCCTTGGTAAGATCCCTGGAACATTTTGTTCAACTCAAAATACTAATCCGAATATTAGTATGGGGTCCGCCTTCCATCAGACTCGGATTCATTGGCGCTCCTATCGCAACCGCGGTCTCTTTCAACCTCGTATCGCTCATGTCCATCATATATGGAGTGCTCTATGTACCTAAGACAGCTTGGTATCCCCTTGGAAGGAGAATGTTCACCAGTCTCGGAGTCCTCGTACATCTGGGACTCGCAGGTGTGGGACAGACAGCGTCAGAGTGGTGGGCGTGGGAATTGGTTGCGCTCGCGGCGAGCTTGTTGGGACCTGTGGCGCTTGCGACGCAGTCTGTGTTGCTTTCGTCTGCGTCGACGACGTTCCAGGCGCCGTTTGCGTTATCGGTTGCGACGTCTGTTAGGTGCGTTCATTGCGATGGGGCAGGCGAACGATCAGATTGACGAATGACACTTAGGATTGGGAATCTGCTTGGGGAGGGAAACGCGAAGAGGGCGGGAATCGCGTCAATCACGTCAATTGTCATGGCACTAGTGCTCTCGGCTGCTTCTAGGTTTGTCTTCCGCTTCTCCTGCGCAAGGACAAGCGATCTAATGATAGTGCATATAGCACGATGTTCGTCGTTTTCAAAGATAAGTGGGCGTATTTATTCAATAGCGATCCTAGTGTGTATTTTCTGGATTTCACATACGGACAATCTCGCTAATTCTATATTTAGAGGTGGTGTCGCTCGTAGCGTCCATTCTACCCCTTGTCGCCCTATTCCAAGTGTTTGATGGTAACGCAGCAGTCACTGCTGGAATTTTGAGGGCGAGGGGCAAGCAGGTGAGTTTCGCTATCACCATCTCTCAAATGTTGACAAGTGATGGGGGCGCAGGTTACGGGAGCTTTGTTGAATCTTAGCTCGTACTATATTATTGGCAAGTTTCCCACTCGTTATTTTGTTTATGTCTCTTTAACCACATTCGTATATAGGTATACCATTCGGAGTTTGGCTCGCGTTTAGCTGGAATATGGGCCTTCACGGGCTATGGATTGGACTTACGGTTTCGCTTGTGTACTGTTCGTTCTTTGGTACGCTGTTATGTGTCCGCACGGATTGGAACAGGGAGGTGTGGAAAGTTATGAAGAGGCTTCAGGAAGAAGAAGATAAGGCGGCGCATTTGCATTCCGGACATGGACATGGCAGGGATGAGGAGAGTCGCCAGGTTGTTTGAAGGACTTGGATCAGGATATGGAATTTGAGCACTCAGCAATGCTCTTGCTTGGGTGGTGGTGGAATATATATACACATGTTGATTCTGGTTCAAAATGGATTAAATACCTAGACATCACCTTTCACTCTACCTCTAGAAGTTTGTGTTATTGCTATCCATGGATTTGTTTAATTGTGCAAATTTCTCGCGCACTCTTACCTCATGCATCTCCACTTTGTATCGAGATAATGTCCAAAAGACGATATAGGCACCATGACCAAACAATCAGTCGTCCTATTCACCAAACTGTTAATGTGTTCGTCAGATTGATACAGGTAACAGTGAGGCATGGTAGGAGAGGTGCAATATAGTGTACACAAGAGAAGTCAAAACATGTCACGAAATTTCCCCAAGTCCAAATCATGGTGCTGTATGTAGCATGGGGAAACTGAGAGGAAGACAATAAGGACAAAAGATCTACTACCCTTGGCGTGGACAGAGGTCTCTATTTGTTCTCATGAAATGACTGAGTATAGAGGGTGAACTCATGTCTTGCCGTGACACACTGTGATTTCTTTAAACAAATTTCAAAGTCCGCTGCTGACTGCGTCCTGACGCGACGACAACTGGCAAGCCTGGCCCGTGCGCGCGCAAAAGTCACACTGGGGAGGGGGAAGTCAGAGACGCTACGAGGAAGGAGACAGGAAGGCGTACGGGTACGTTCGCCTGACACCAGGCCCGGGGAGGCAAGACAAGCTGTGGCGGGACACGGTCCACGGCTGCCCGCACCTCGGCTAGGGAAGGACCGTCGACAAGGGGGGGAGCACCAGATGAGGAAGACGAAGTGGCGGGCGCCACCGGGGCAGAACGGGCCGCAACTTGCGCCACATGGGGCGGCAGGGAGGGAGGGGCCGGCGGGGGACACTCATCACCGCAAACCGGGGGCGTTGCGGGGCCGAGGGGCCAGGTGCGGGGTCAACAGGTGTTCGTCGAACGGGGGGGGACATGTCGAGTTTCCAGGGAAAATCGAGAAACAAGAAAAAATTCAACAAGTTCATTTTACTTGACAGGCCATCAACTTCTACTCTCATGCCCACCTCTAACTCCAGAAGGACTCCCGGCGCCTTGAGGGCTCAGCGCTAGCGGGGGGGTGATGTCACGACCCATTCATTTTTGTGCTCACACCCACTCCCAGGCCCATTCCCCGTGCTGGACCCCTACCCCCACCCTACCCAGGAGCCTCTACAACCCCGGCACACGCCCCTCCCTGCTCCAACCTCCTGCACGCACTCCGCCGCTCCAAAACAGGCCTTAGGGCACGCCCCCGCACACCCCGGCTATTCCCGAGTATATAGGGCCCCGGTCCCATAGTTGGTCCTTAGTCTTGATATTATCAGTATTCCAGTTTACTCTTTCCTATCTCTGTTTCATTTACTCTTTCTCCCTCAATAAACCCCTTCTCCTCTCTGCCAAGCGTCCGACCTAAGCCTCCGACTTATATCGCCAACGCTCGACCTCCGTATTCACTCCGGTCGAATTCCCATTCCCTTCGGACTACTTCGGAGTACCTTCGGACTCTCCTACCGAAGCCCTCTGAACCCCACCTTGCCCTCCGAGCCCCTCTGACTAGTGGGTTCATTGCTCAACTGCGAGCCCCCGAGTCAGCAGACCCTGACAGCCCCTCTTGTTGCCAGAGAGTCACAGAAGTCACAGGAGGGTTTTTAGGGATGCAACAGGCAAAAAGTATGCCCCTGTTGCCTAGTGTTAACAAGTTTGCATGTCTGTTGGTAAAAGAAATCAATACAACTTCTGTTGATGACTCAGTCCCTCCAACCGTAAGCACTACCCCTAACGTACTCAAAGGCTCTCCCAAGCCCTCCTCAACCTCTCCCTAGGCATACACTCCTGCCTGGGAACACTGCCTCTCCCGCCGCTACGTCATAGCGTCCACTCCATTGCTAAACTTGCTCCAGATGAATGTGGAGATCAAAACCACCAATACACAGCAAATCCAGAGTGTAGTCACTCTCCTAGACTCCAGAGCAATCAGACTCTTTGTGGACGCTAGCTACGTGGAGTGGCACCAGCTCACAACTCGACCCCTCCTATCTCCTATCCTGATGTATAACATCAACAGCACTTGTAACAAAGCAGGATCTATCTATCAAGTCTGTAATGGACCTTGTCCTGCACTACAGATCCCATGCAGAGCGTACCACCTTCATGGTTACAAGCATCGGCAAACAGGAGATGATCCTAGAATTTCTCTGGCTCCAAGAGCACAATTTGAAGATTGACTGAGCCTCAGAAGAAATCAGCATGAGTCAATGCCCCCGGCATTGCACCACCTGCACAGACAAAGTAAAGAAGGAGCAGTGCACTGTGATGCAGGAACATGCAGCTATCTAGGCATGTCAGGTGGGATACCTCCCGTTTGCAGACCTCAGCCTGCTGGACCCCCCACTTCTGGCATTCCTTCATAAAGAGGCCCTTTACAAGGACAACAGACATAGTGGAGGGGGCCCTGGCCAGAGCGAGGGAGAGTTCCTACCTGCCCCAGACTCAGAGCTTCTGGACAAAGCCATTGAGGTAGGAGACCGCATTTACACTACTATGCTAAGGCCCCTGCCAGTTGCGGAGGAGATCTGGACCAGCCAGACCACTTCTCAATGGCTGGCCCAAGCCTTCACAACAAACACTCCTCCAAAGGCCTTCCGGAATGTGGTTCCTGACCACCTACACAACTTCAAGGATGTTTTTTCCAAAGCCTTGTTCGACTCCCTCCTAGAATGCAAGCAGTAAGACCATGTTATTGAAATCCTGCTGGATTTGAAGCTGGCCAACTGCAAGATTTATCCACTTGCACCCAAAGAGCAGAATGAGCTCAACATGTTCCTTCAGGAGGATCTGGAGTCTGAACAAATCTGCCCCTTGAAGTCCCTAATGGCCTCTCTAGTGTTTTTCATCAAAAAGAAGGATGGCTCCCTCTGTTTGGTCCAGGACTATTGCATACTCAATGTAATAACTGTCAAGAACCACTACCCACTTCCTCTCATCTCAGAGCTGATCAACAACCTCTGGGGTGCATGCTACTTCACTAAGTTGGACGTTCACTGAGGCTACAACAATGTGCGCATCCAGGAGGGAGATGAGTGGAAGGCAGCGTTCCAGACCAACTGTAGGCTGTTTGAACTCTTGGTGATGTTCTTTGGACTCACTAACAGCCTTGCCTGTAAGAGAAACACTTGACATTTGCGGAACTTCTTCGACAGAGTCAGTGATGCAAGGGGCAAGCGAGAGTTGAGCAAGTGCAGAGGCGGGCAAGAGGCAAGCAAGGCTAACAGAGAGTGTAAGGGCGACCTCCGGAGGTTGCGGCTAAGTCACACAACTGGCAGAGGGAAATCCGAAGTGTAT
>QLOM01001252.1:0-11879 GCA_003313785.1 Termitomyces sp. MG148 | reverse complement strand
CTAGGTAAATTAGAGAATAATCAGGCAATTAATAGGCAAAGGCTCAGTGGTTCCCAAGGAGTGAATCACTTAGGCTGGAGTTTGTTGAAAACCTCAGAGGCGATTAATAGGCAAAGGCTCGGTGGTTTCCAGGGAGTGAATCACTTAGGCTGGAGTTTGTTGAAAACCTCTACCTTTCAAAGTATTATATATTTTGAAAAGTAATCCTCAAAACACCAAGTTTATCATCAAGCAACAGTGTGGATTTGCAGTAACTTTCTAAGACTTCAAGAAAGCCCCAGAACTATCTGTAATACTCTAACCAAGTACTACAATGCTCACAATCATCCAGTTGCTGGAGGAGTGGCACCACTTCCTGGAGGGAGCCCAGCACAAATTCAAAGTCTGGTCAGATCACAAAAACCTGGAGTACTTCTGGACGGCCAAGAAGCTCAACCGTTGACAGGCCCAGTGGTTCCTGTATCTCATCAACTTTGACTTTACGTTGCACCACAAGCCCAGTCAAAGCGTGGAGAAGCCTGATGCCCTCTCCCGGCACACCAACCACGGCTCCAGCGCAGGGGATAATGACAACATCACCCTCTTGCACCCAGAGCTGTTTGCCATTCATATGCTCAAAGGAGTGGCGGTCTAGGGAGATGAGGTCAACATACTCCGAGACATCTGCCAAGGTAACTGGGAGGGAATACAGGAGGACTTGGTTGCAAAGGCCGCACTAGTGCTATGTTTGGGACGCCCCTCCGGTGCAAAATTCATACACACTGACAAGTGGGGGCTATAGCATGGACTCCTCACCTTCTGGGAATGCATCTACATGCCAAACAACCTAGAGCTCCAGAGGTGCATTGTTAAACAGCACCATGACTCCTGCATCACTGGACACTCTGGCCGCTGGAATACATTGGAGCTGGTCTTCCGGAACTATTGGTGGCTGCAGATCTTGTGAAGATAAGAACAACCTTGGACATGTCATGCTATATAGGGACGTACACTAGCACCTGCAACCTCTGCCTCTAGACCAAGCCCCATTGACACCCCCTGACCGGTCAACTGCACTCCCTTCCCACACTTGCCACACACTGGAGCGTGGCTTCCATTGACTTCATTGTGGAACTCCTGGATGCACACAGATACAATGCCATCATGGTTGTTGTAGACCTCTATGGTAAGCAGGCGCACTTCATTCCAATGCACACAACCTGGTTCTGGATGGGTGTCGCCAACCTGTACAAAAAGAATGTCTGGAAACTCCACGGCCTCTCTGACGCTTACGTCTTTGACCAGGGCCCGCAGTTTGTAGTGGACTTCACCCAGGAGCTCTACTGTCTCCTGCATGTTAAGTTCCACACATCTATTGCCTACCATCTGCAGTCCAACGGGCAGACCAAGCACATCAACCAGGAGCTAGAGCAGTATCTCTGGCTGTTCTGCAATGAATGTCAGGATGACTGGGATGAGCTCCTCTCCAAGGCAGAATTCCAGTACAACAACCACTTCCACACGTCCATGCAGGTCTTCCCATTTTTTCTCAACACTGGCTAATGCCCCTGGATGGGCTTTGAACCACGTGCACACCAATTGAAGAATGAGTCTGTCAACGACTTTGTCAACTGTATGCAGAAGGCACAGGAAAAGGCAAAGGCCACACTGACCAAGGCAAAGAACAACATGGCCCAGTACTACAATTGAGGATGGGCTCTGGCCCCCCAGTACAAGCCCAGAGACCGCGTCTACCTAGACGCCTCCAATATCACAACCACTTGACCATTACAGAAGCTTTTGCACTGGCAACTGGGACCGTATGTGGTTGAGCGGCAGGTCAGACCTCTTGCATACTAAGTCCAACTGCCCATCAAAATGTGCCAACCGCACCCAGTCTTCAACATAGTCAAGCTCTTGCCTGCTCCAGATGATCCCATCCCTGGCCAACAAGCTCCTTCTTTGCCACCTCCTATCCTTGCCAGCAATGGAATGGATGGAGTACAAAATGGAGAAGATCCTGGACAGCCATCTATTCCGGCGTAAACTACAGTACAAAGTCAAGTGGAAGGATTATAGTATTGAAGACAACTCCTGGAAACTCGCCAAAAATGTTCATGTGCCTGCTCTCATCTGGAACTTTCACCACGACCATCCTACAGCATCCTGAGTCATCCGCGGCCTCTACTCCATCTCCCTGACTGACCATGCTATTTGCAAACTGTTCTACCTGGTATGTCAAGACGCTGCACCCTAGAGGAGGAGTGATGTCAGGGGACTTCCATTTTTAGAACTTCCATTTTCAGAACCCTGGAGTTCTCCAGGGGTTTCTGGCGATCTCTGGAATGCTCCCACACTTTTTGGAAAGTACTGCATAGTTGTTTCCATGCCTCTGCCACCCACACTGATGCACCGTGCTGTGGCAAAGGGATTTTTAGACTTGTTTTCTTCGGATTTCCCTCTGCCAGGTGATTAGTTACCTCTCTGTTGTATTATTTTGTCTCTAATAAACTTCAGATTTTCTTCTACCAGTTGTGTGACTTAGCTGCAACCTCTAGAAGTTGCTTTTACACTGACAAGAAACGACAGGTTTATCAGTTCATGGTAGAAAAAGACAAAAAAGTAA
Organism: Termitomyces sp. MG148; assembly: GCA_003313785.1. Taxonomy (NCBI): domain Eukaryota; kingdom Fungi; phylum Basidiomycota; class Agaricomycetes; order Agaricales; family Lyophyllaceae; genus Termitomyces; species Termitomyces sp. MG148. Next base: position 9,274 of record QLOM01001252.1, on the reverse strand, counting down.
CTATGGCTTGCAAATTACAAGTGTCACAACCCGCCTGACTAACTCCTGGGCCTGAGCCTCGGTCCTGGGACCCTTAACGCATTCTTTGGCAACCACTCTTGTGACCACCCAACCCCAGGACAAACCCAGCCAGACCCCCAACACGGCCATCATGTCACACTCTAGTAATCCCCAGCACTTTCTCAGACATTACCGACAGCCCTGGGCACTCTTGAGACATTACTAACAATCTCTGACAGCTCTCCAAACATCACATGCAACCTCACCTGCATCATTCCTCTCAGCACACCCATCATTCACTGCATCATGCATCACTCTGGATCAATCTGGCATTATGTGCATCATTCACTGCATCACGCTTTCCATCTGCCAGTTGTATAATACCAATGCCATGACTTCCAAAGCAACAATGCCACTACCAGACTCTAAACCAACATCCATGGGCCTCCTTTATCTCTTCCTATATTCCCTGGGCTGCTACTGAAACTCCAGAGACCATCCTCAGACCCGGTACTGAAAACCCCCAGACCTTAGCATATAGTAGTACATAAGCACCACTGTAGCACCTTGTATAGTAGTCTTGATATTGCCTAAGTATTTCTGATATTCTTTGCTTTGTCTCTGGTCTTGTCTACTCAGCCTCATACTTGTCTCTGCTACATTGTCTTATACTTGTCTCCTATTTGTCTTATATCTTGTCTTCTTTATATTCCTCTCCAATCTATCTGTTTCTATCTTCTCCTTTTTGCTCAGTTCCTTTTTGCCTCTCTAACTCAGTCTCTGATTCCCCAGCTTTCAACTTAATCAGCTCTGCATGGCCCTGCCTCACTAATGCTTGGCTCCATGCTCATACAAACTTAAAACCCTAACTGCATGATCATTTCTTATGCCTTTTGTACTGCAAAACAACTGCTGGCATGTCTATACATTTACTAACCATCCTGGATCTTTCCTGACTAGTCTATTTTGCTCTGGTGCTTGCTTCCTGCTTGCGCTTCCTGCTATATGTTCCGGCGCATCCTGCCCAGCTTCTTCTCAACCCTGGTACATCTTCCTGCACTCTGACGCACTCCCCCGGCTCTTGGTAGGCCCCATTTGTATTTGTAGACATCTGAGTCTGCTTTGTAAGGCCTTGCTCAGACTTGCTAAGCCCCTGGATCAGCGGAACCTGACATAACACCAAGACTCTACCTTATCCCATTCTCAATGGCTACATATATTTATACCTACCAAACTTCTGGTCACTGGACTGACGCCTATGGAAGGCTCGTGCCTGACACCTCTTATTACCTCAGCACCCCTCAACCCCTCTACTCTCCCTTGCCCATCGAACACTATCTCACATGATCACCTCAGTTCTGGGGACAAGATCAGAGCAGAGCATTCTACACCCTCTCCAGTCAAGGAATATTCTTGGAGTGGCAGCATGGCCCCACCTATGTACCCCTGGAGCCCTACACATGGGTACTACTAGGTGGGCTATCAGAAACTCCACCCACTGGCTAGTTAGCCCCTGCCACACTTTTGGCCCTGGACCTCTACTACACCTATGCTGAAGCCTCCTACCTCCCTCGATCCCACTTTCTCCCTGCACAAACACCTTCCATGCTCTTAGAAAGACAGCAACAGACCAAGGCCTACGTCCAACAGCATGACAAAATACTCCGTGCATTATGAATCACCTCTGTGGAATTTGCCCAGCACACTCAGACCCTCCTTGTTAGCCTGGAGCGACACAACTTCACCGGCACCCCTGAGCAATGGGTTCACCATCTCTTCAAATTCTACAAACACTATCAACAGGGGATCCTTTCTACCAATGCAAAAAACATCCTGAATGTGGACAGAACCCTTTGAAACGAGTTACAGGCACTAATCAACAAGATTTATACTAGCTTGAACCCCTGGCTCTTTGAGAACTTTGTAGACCTGGCCAGATCCTTTCATGTCCAGCAAGACAAATCCTAATCCTATGAACACACTTTGGAGCCGGGCCATAGGAAAGAGCTCAATGCAGCGTTTGCCCTCTTTCGGTCCCTTAACTCCTCCAGAGGTCTCTTTGATTAGCCTACTGCCCACACCATTGGACTCTCTGCACGCTCCTGAGCCAACTCCTTTCCCAGTGCATTCCACACCTGGGACCAGCCACCCCAACCCACCTCTTCTAATGGAACTCCAAGAGGCGCACTGCTACTGCCAGACAATGACAAAGCCTTCCAGCACACCCTCTCATATGCCAATGAGCAAAAACCCCCTGGATCAGGCGTGGTACTCCCCAGCAATGTTCCACCACCCAGGGCCTCCAAATTCATCCATGACTGGCCCCCCCACCTTGATGCATGACATAATAGACCTCTCCTCTGCAATGCATGGTTCTTTGCCACCGGCCTTCCTTCAGCACCTACAGAGCTGGGACCTTCAAGACCAACTCATCCCTCTTAGGACCAGGGCCCACCGCAACCTCCACACAACCCTGGCCTGCCATGATCCTCATTTGCAGGGCCTCCATCACTGAGACCTCCTCTACCAGGGGAACCACTGCCACCTCTAGCTGAGCCGCCACTGCTGGCAGGAGGACCACCACCTGTCAGGGGACTCCTCATTCCTCTCTTCTTTCACTCCTTATTCCTTCATTCTTCCTCTATTTATTTCTTTATTTCTACTGTCACTCTTTTACTTTACTGCTTCTATTCTTTCAACACTATCTATTGGTATCTCAGTCCTTGAGGTGCTCTGGTTTTTTAGTTATCATTCAAACAAGTGTAGCCAACACTTCCAGAGGCTTAGTAAGAATCCAGAGGCTTAGTCATCTCAAGGCTAGCCTCCAAATTACTAAGCAAGTCACATGAGACATGTGCATAACCTCTGGCAATGGCAATTCCCGAGTTTTTGATTATTTTTGGAGATTTTCCTTTTTTAGATTATAAATTTTATTGTGGCTTTTGTCATGCTATACAGTTACTTCTCATGCTTCTGGAGCCTTGGAAGCGTCACTCCTGGCATAGGGAATCCCTAGACTTGTTCTCTTTGGATTTTTCTCTGCCAGGTGAGTAGTTATGGTTGTATTATCTATATATACTTTGGATTTCTCTTTGCCAGCTGTGTGACTAAGCCATAGCCTCCAGAGGTTGCCCTTACACCACCCCCAGGAGGACCGCAACTGCCTTGTTGGGTCCTGGGCTCCTCTCTGGAAGGTAATGGACTCGTTGGAGACTGCATCTTGGAAGGCCCTTGGAAGAGCATTTGCTGCAAAGGCTTGGACTAGCTGCTGGGAGGTTGTCTGACTGGCCTGGATCTCTGTGGCCAGCAGAGGTTGTAGCGTGGTGGCGTAGATGTAGTCTCCTACCTCAATGGCTTTATTCAGAAGCTCCAGGTCTGGCATGGGTAAGAACTCCCTCTTGCATCCCTCTTTCTGGCCAAGGTTCTCTCTGCTATGTCTGTCATCCTTGTAGAGGGCCTCTCTATGAGGGAACACCAGAGGCAGAGAGTCTAGCAGATTAAAATCCACAAACAGGAGGTATCCCACCTGACATGCCCAGATAGCTGCACGTTCCTGCATTATGATGCGCTGCTCCTTCTTTACTTTGTTCATGCAGGTGGCACAACATTGGAGACACCGACTCATGCTGATTTTTCCTGAAGCATAGTTGATCTCAGGGTTGTGCTCCCAGAGCTAGGAAAATTCCAGGATCATTTCCTATTTGCCAATGCTTGTGACCACAAAGGTGGTGCGCTCTGCATGGGACTTGTAGTGCAGGATGAGGTCCACCATGGACTTGATGGATCCTGCTTCATTATGAGTGCTGTCAACGTTGTATAATGGGATGGGAGACAGGAGGGGCCGAGTTGTGAGTTGGTGCCGCTCCATGTAGCTAGTGTCCATGAAGAGTCCAGTTGCTCTGGAGTTCAGGAAAGTGATTACGCTCCGAGTCTGCTGCGTATCGGTGGTTTTGATCTTCACATTCATTCAGAGTGAGTTAGGCAATGGGGTGGATGCTATGATATAGCGGCAGGGGAGGCGCCACTCTCAGGCAGGAGTGCATGCCCAGGGAGAAGTCAAAGGGGGCTCAGGAGAGCTATTGGGTACGTCAGGAGTGATGCTTATGGTTGGGGTTACTGAGCCATTGACAGAAGTTGTATTGATCTCTTTTACCAACAAACATGCAAACTGGTTAGCACTAGGCAACGGAGGTGTACTTTTTACCTGTCACATCCCTAAAAGCCTCCTGCAGCTCCTCCAATTCTTCAGCAACAAGGAAGGTTGCATGCACACTCTCCAGAGCAGGGGCATCTGGAGAAGGAGTCTTGGCCACATTGCAAGCCATCAGGAGTTGCAAGAGCAGCTCTTCCTGCTCCTCTAGGGATAAGTATTGGACTTCTAGGCCCTGGAGGCAGTGGCAGACAAAATGGCTTTGTGGGCCACATTAGAACAAGAAAGGCACATGCTGCTGGGAAGTGTCCATGTCCATTGGGGTGCCTAAGGGCAGTACTAGAGGTGCTGAAGGCATTGCCAACAATGTTGTCGGAGGCAGAGCGATTGGTTGGTAGAGGAGCGTGATGGATAGGTGCAAGGACAAAGCAGGGGCTGTGATCTTGCAGAGGTCCCATTTGAGCTCTAGGAGCTGCCACTGCTCCTAAGCTATCCAGTACCACAACAGGACCTAATTGCTCACTGGGTGTCCCTCTGCAAGGTTGTTAATGCGCTCCATCAAGACTGAATGGAGCCCTTCCCAAAAGGTGAAACACAGCTACTCTGTAAGAGCGACCTCTGGAGGCTATGGCTTAGTCATACAGCCGGCAGAGGGAAATCCAAAGTATATTAGAAAATGCATAAGTGACACTACAATGACTACTTACCTGGCAGAGAGAAATCCAAAGATAACAAGTCTAAGAATTTTCTATGCCAGAACTGACGCTTCTGAGGCTTCAGAAGCATGGAAAACAACTACAGATCAACAAAGTGGCTAACCTTAACCTAAATAGTGAAAAACTTGGACATGGCATGTGACTTGGTAGTTGCTAGATCACATGCAGCTTTGGCATGTGACTCGGTAGTTACTAGGTCACATGCAGCTTATTAAGTAAGCTAGAGCGGACAGAATCAGTAAAAGAAGGTAAGGGAGAACTATACTAAAGTAAAAAGATAGACAAGAAAGGAAAAAGATGAGGAGTCTCCTAACATACTCAGCCTGCTCTACCAGCACGCAGAACAAATCAATGTACTTGTCCAGAGATTGCTTCCCTTAGCCGTACTGATCCCTGTCTTGCAGGACCAACACAGCGGTTTTGGCTGAGTTCCAAGAAAAGAACTCATCCTAGAACTTCTGTTTGAACTTGGCTCAGTCCATGAAGCTTCCAATGCCGCTGGGGCATTGGAAGACCCTCATTGTGTAGGTGGCTGCTTGTCCCAACTTCATATAAGACAGGACCCACATGATCTTCAGCTCATTGTCATTGCTACAGAGTTGGATGTAGATGACACAGGATTGGAGAAAACATTTCCCAGACACACAATCACTATTATACATGTTAGAGATTGTTGAGCATGGGATATTGAAGCACTCCTATGCTGGGAGAGGGGACTGCGCCACATGAGGGCATTGCACTAGTGGAGTAGGTGGCAGGGAGTCAGCTGCTGCTGGAGTGAGGTGTTTGAGGAGCATGCAGAGGGAGTCGGAGATGGTTTTAGTAGTTTGGCAGAGGTGGATGAGTTCGGCGGTGTGCTGGGTAAGGGAGGCTTGTGTGAGTTGCACCTGCATTTCTAGATGGAGCAGGCGGGTCCAAGCTTCCTCACCAGAGGCCATGGCGTCCAAGAGAGCTTATGAAGTAGCCAGCTGAGACATAGATAACGTCAGTGCTTAAGCTTAGTGAAGAAGCAACAGATAGAAGCTGGATGAATTTTGGCGGCTATAGGGGGCTTCCAGACTAGGATTAGGAGACTTGTTCTGCTGTAAGGGCAACCTCCAGAGATTGTGGCTAAGTCACACAACTGGTAGAGGGAAATCCAAAGTTTATTAGAAACAGAATAATACAACAAAAAAGTAACTAATTCATCTGGCAGAGGGAAATTCAAAAAGAACAAGTCTAAGAATCCCTCTGTTGTGGTGTGGCGCATTAGCACGGGTGATGAAAGCATGGGAACAACTATGCAGTACTTCTCAGAAGGTGCAAGAGCATCCCAAAGATCTCCAAAAATCCCCAGAGAACTCTGGGGTTCCAAAAAAGAAAGTTCTAGAAACGGAAGTCCCCTGACACCCACCACTTACACATCACTCATGCACTACCCACCCCTGGAAGCCTCTGATGCCGCCGCCACCTGATCAACACCAGCATCTGCCACTTTATCAATTGGAACTGACACCTACCAGCCAGTATAGAGTCCTGGAGCTGTGCTCAGACCTGGAGATCAAGGGCTTGACTTGGCATATGCCTGTAGCTGTACATAAGTGGGAAACTAGGGACTTAGTCAGTAGTCTTGATATTGCACACACCCCAGTAATAGCTTGTCCACATTCTTGTATTTGAATCTATTTGTTTGTGTTTTCCTGATCCTCAACTTGTATTGTGTCTGTTTGAATTCTCATTTTTTCTTTGTGCTTTGTATTCATCTTGTCAATCTTGCCTTGTACTTACTTTTTTCTCCTTGTCTTAATCTTTTCCTGGTTTTATTCTCCAACTCATGTTTTGCCCTCTCATCTTTATTTTCTCCACAAGCTATCAGACCAACACCTATGGGCACCCCATATATGACCCCAACTATGTCATCAACACTCCCTGCCCTCTGTACCCACCTCTAACCAATGAACCCTATCTCCTTCATGTATGGGTACAGGAGCAGAACAGCAGATATGTCAGACCCTTGATCAGCCAGAATCTATCCCTAAACTGGCAACTCAGCACCCAAGCCACTGCAGGGGTCCTACTCCTAGGTACTACTTGGCAGATTACTTGATACGCCATCCCATGAATGGAACCAGCCTGCCATCTCCAAAGCTGGACCTTTCACCTTGGGATACTTCTACAGCTACCCTGCTCCACCACTCTCCACTGAACCCCAACTCTTCCAGCAACAGCTCATGGCAGCTCCACCCACTTGCACACCCTCATTCCTCATAGCACTCCACCAAAGAAGCAATGCCTATATCAGAGAACGGAACAAAGTGCTATATGCTCTCTGCATCTCTTTACCCATTTTGTTTGACTCCTTATCACGTTTGCTAACAGCCAGTGGCAAGAACTCCAGCTCCTGGTCACCAAACTACATATGTCCACATCACTGATCCTGGGACTCTCCTGGCTTTGCAGTACAAACCCCCAGATCAACTGGCAGAACCTCACTCTACACCTTGATGGCAGGAGTGCTCCTTTAAAAGCCTCTGTATTATTTGATATCCTTGCAACTCCCCACCTTCTAAAAGCCCCAACCACTCCCAGAGCAGAAAAGCTGATACCAGAACAACTTGCTTCTCACTCTATTATGTCCTTCATCATTAACGTACAACTCAGAGATGCCTCGGAGCTTCTCTCTGCCCTCATCAATAGCGGAGCCACTGAGACGTTCATCAGTGATTACCTCACACTTCCTCACCAGAACCTCAATCACCCTTTTGAACTCCAGCTCTTTGATGGTCATTCAGCACTTTTAGGTTCCATCACTAAAACTCACTCCAATACCCTTACCCTCAACGATGACCTGAAGTTCTCCATTGACTTCCTCATTATGCAACTTCACAAGTCAACTTTATTCTAGGACTGCTCTGGCTTTGCAACGCCAACTCCAACATTGACTGGAGCTCACTCACCATGATGTTTCCTCATCCCAGAGTAGAGCTTGCTACCACCACAGCCCTCAAACTACAGCTCTGCAATGACAACACTCTCACCCTGGACAACTCCTGAACTCCCAAAACACCCTGTGCAACAACTCCTCTTCATTTCCTCCCAACATTCCCCACCCACTCAGAACAATTGAAAACCGACCCAACCTCCTCTGGAGAACATGGGTTTGACCCCCACCAACCCTAGCACTCTCAACATCAAAATCATTGGCACTGTTTCATTTGCACACATACTCCAGGAAGGTGCTCAGGCATACCAGCTTCATATCACACCCACTCTTCCAGAGGAACATCTAAGGGCCGAGACCAACCCCCTAGAGGCATGCTCAGAGGAGGATATACTATGCAAAGTAATTCCTCCTGAATATCACGAGTTTACTGACATGTTCTCCAAGAGCAGCGCCCAAGAACTCCCTCCCCATTGGTCCTACAACCATAAAATTAACCTCAAAGAAGGCACTCTGCCCCCTTTCAGACAGGTCTACAACATGTTAGAAGTCAAACTACAAGCTCTCAAGGACCACCTCAACAAAATGCTTGATAAGGAATTTATTTGTCCCTCAATCTCCACCACCGGAGCCCCGGTACTATTCATCAAGAAGAAGAATGGCTCTCTTCACTTCTGCATCAACTACCAGGGACTCAACAAGGTCACCAAGAAGAACCAGTACCCCCTGCCCCTCATTGGAGACCTTGTTGACCAACTCTGTAATGCCAAGGTCTACACCAAGATCAACTTACATTCTGGCTACAATAACATCCAAATAGTCCTGGGACATGAGTAAAAAATGGTGTTCCAGATGCAGTATAGTCTCTTCAAGTACCTGGTTATGCCCTTTGGGATGACTAACTCCTCCACAACATTCCAATACTTCATGAATGACATCTTCCACAACATGAACAATGCATTTGTCATTGTATACCTGGACAACATCCTCATTTACTTGAACTTGCTAGAAGAACACTGGGACCACATTTGCTGCATCCTCACTCGCCTCTGAGAGCATCACCTTCATGACAAACCCAAAAAGTGCTCCTTCTACACCACCAAAGTTGAGTACCTTGACAATATCATAACCCTGGACAGAGTACGGATGGACTCTGGTAAAGTCAATGCCATCCTGAACTGGCCCGTCCCTCAGAATGTCAAAGAAGTACAGTCTTTCCTGGGTTTTGCTAACTTCTACCAGAGATTCATAGACAATTACTCTTGAATCACAAAACCCCTCAACTGCCTCACTCAAAAGGATACCTTCTGAACCTGGGACAGTAAGTGTCAGAGTGTCTTCCAACTCCTCAAAGAAGCCTTCATTGTTGCTCCAGTACTCCAACACTTCAATCCAGAACTCTCCATTGTACTTGAATGTGACACCTGTAAGGGCAACCTCTGGAGGCTATGGCTCAGTCACACAGCTGGCAGAGGGAAATCCAAAGTA
>QLOM01001251.1:0-15571 GCA_003313785.1 Termitomyces sp. MG148 | reverse complement strand
GAGTAGTACACCAGCACGGTTGGGAAGAGGAATGCCAGGAGGGTGAAGAAGATTGTGCCGAAGAGGAGCTGGTCGATGTCGTACTCCCACGAGTCTGTCCGGTTGCGCAGGACGTTGTACCGTTTCCCTGTATGTTGTCGTGTCGTTTGGCGGGGGATTGGGTATCGAGGAGGAGAGGAGATGGTGCACACCTCTGAAGAGATTCCACAACGAGCCGGCAGATTGCAGCATCCGTTGGTATACGGCCCGGGACAGGACGTAACATATGGAGATGTGGGATGTGAGGACTGCCAGAAAATCCAGCAAGAGCGAAATGGTTATCGTTATCCCCCCGCTGCTTAGGACGCCGATGGTGTATATCGTTCCGGGTAAGTAGGGCACGCCTTTGTGGAGAAAGTCTGTTGGATATCAGCCGCGAGGTGGTGGGTGTAGACGACCCGCGCACGTACCGCCCCAGACAGTGACTAGACCAATAAAGGTATGCGAATAGAAGCGGCTTAGTTCGGTGTTGAGCTTCAACCCGGCAGGCCATGAATCAAGCCATTGCAACGTCCACTGCACCCGACTGATCAGGGAATTCTTTTTAATTCGTCAGCAGCATTCGGTGGGCCACGAGACCCGGACTGACATCGGCGGTCTCAACCAATATTCGAGCCAGAGCGACGTGGTTCTCGCAGATGAAAGACCCGAGCGCAACACCCATAATAATGTCATTCAGTATCAACCATACTGCATTGAAAAAGCTATGGTTGCCTTGTCGGTGAGTGAGAAGCTGATGGGGTAAAGGACGGACTTGGTGTATCGACCAGAATAGACGTGTAGAGGCGTTGATGAGCGCCGACGTCAACGATCCTACTTGGCTTGCGAAAAAGTCCATCTGTTCAGCGTGGACGTCCGTTTGTTGAACTAGAAGCACTTGTCAATGCCAAGGAAAGATATCGATCGGGTGGAGCTTTACTCGTGGCTGAAACATCCTTCAAGACAAGGTACGAGGGGGGAGGAACGATTGGGAGATTGCAGATTGTTGACAAGACGATAGAAACGCGCGCAAGAAACTGCACGAGGAAAGAGCCGATTGGGTCTTCCATTTTGAGCGGCCGAGTGAGAACTTCCTCGAGTGACTTGGATGAATTGAACTGCATAAAACGTTATTGCAGCCGTGACCCACCCTTCCGAGCTGATGACGACGTAGAAGACAATCTCTCGCACGAAGACGAAGACGAGTACGCGCATGTACAGCGGTCCATGCAGCCCGCCGCGTCCTCGGCGTATGTGCCGTACATACGCAGGCGCAGGGAGGGGTGCAGGTGCAGGAGGCTACCCCGAGGGTGAGTAGGACGCAGATCCGTATGTATTCCAAATCGATGGTAATGTCACAGCATGCCATGCGGAAAATGGCATTGGCCGCTTTCCCAAGTTCAACATGAGAATGTTGCGGGCCTTCCGCAAGACTTTAGAAACCAAAATAGAAATCTACTTGACAAACGTGTGATTTGCGCAATCTCGTGGAAGTGAAGGCCCAAGCGTGAGACGCCTCTTGATATATTTTGATGAAAAAGTTGTCAGCTTTTCCCCACCACTCAAACTAAACCTTCATCACTGCCAACCGAAACTACAATGCAGAATACCACTACTAGCCAGAACGAACAAGGATTAAGGATCTTGGCACTAGGTATGCACCCTTGATAGCTAAAGAATCCTGATTAATGACACTGCAATGATACTTTTAGATGATGGTGGTGTCCGTGGCCTCTCTGAGCTTTTCATCCTTCAAGAAGTCATGTGCCAGCTCAAGGGCCTAGTTGACCCCAGCAATTCCGTGCCTAAGCCTTGTGATTATTTTGATTTTATTGGCGGAGTTGGAACAGGAGGGTATGTCACAAACTTGTTCTGATGCATCCAAATTTCAAGTTGCAATCTTAGAGTCATCGCATTGATGCTTGGACGACTCCGCATGCCTATTGATCTGGCTATAGAGAAATATGTCAGCTTCAGTCAAAAAGTCTACTCTGCCAGAATATGGGGATTGGGCCCAGAAAAGTTCCAGGCCCCTGTCTTTGAGTCTGCTATGAGGGATGTTTTGGAATCTGCTGGATTTCCTGGAGATGTTTTGATGCATGAGGATGATCCTAAATGCAAAAGGTATCTGAGCTTTTCATCTGCTTTGCTTAAACTTATCTTCTGATTTTTTCAAGCTTTGTTGTGGCTCTTCCTTCTGTTCATATGACACCTCGATTTTTTAGGACCTATGAAGTAAATGTGACTCAAGATTATAATTGCACTGTGGTTCAAGCTGCTCGTGCCACTACTGCTGCTCCTGGACTTTTTGAACCTGTTTCTATCACTTCTAGGGGGCTTAGTGAGAGCTTTGCTGGTGGTCTTAGCTACAGCAATCCAAGTAACTGTGTTCTGAGAGAAGCTAAAACAATCTTTGGTCTTTCTCAACCAGTGGCTTGCTTAGTAAGTATAGGAGCTGGACATCCAGGACATATTTCATGGGAGCAATCAAGATTCTTTAGCCAAGATCTAATGGTCCTTCTTCAAAAAATTGCTACAAATTGTGAAAATCTTGCAGAGGAATTTGTGGCTAAATTTATAGACACACCTGATTTGTTTTTCAGGCTGAGTGTTGATCAAGGTATCCAGAAGATGGCTTTGGATGATTGGAATAGCCTAGGAGAAATTAAGACACATTCTATAAATTATCTACAAAAAGTTACAGTTACAAAGCAGGTTGAAAATCTTGTGAAAAATTTGCATATGTGTCCTCAAACAAGCACCATTGCAGAATTAAGTATGTATTCAAATTTTGTTTAGTATATGATTTCTGATTTGTTAACAATGTATTAGGTGGACATATAACTCCAAAGCACACTTCACCTCCTCATAGAGTTCCTGCACCATCTCCTGTTTATACAGAGAGAACAGAGATTCTATCACATCTTGAAAAGTGCTTTATTGCTCACTAGTCTGGAAAAGCTCAAGTTCAGAATCGCTTTGTATTACATGGCATAGGTGGAGCTGGAAAGACACAAATCACATGGAAATTTTGTCATCAATATGGAAACAAGTTAGGCACAAAAGCTTTCTTCTCAGGTTTCTGTCTAATTAATCTTATTAGATTTTCTTCTATATATATAATTGATGCCAGCTCTGAGGTATCAATCAAGCAGTCTCTGATACAAGTTGCTCAAAATGAGGGATTGGATCATACTACTAATGCTGTTCTCACATGGCTTGGGTATCAAAAAAAAGAATGGTTGATGGTTTTTGATAAAGCTGATGATCCTAAAGTTGATCTTCAAGATTTCTTTCCACCTGGTAGTCATGGAAATATTATTATAACAAGCAGGAATGAAAGATCCAAAGCATATGCACTTACAAACAGTTATCATGTGAAAAAAATGTCAGTTGAAGAGTCATTGGCAGTATTTTATAAAGCTAGTAACAGAGAAAGTACTGAGGAAGCAGCTGCATATGATCTTGTAAAAGAATTGGATTATCTGCCATTAGCTATTGTGCAGGCTGGTAGCTATTTATTATGCAATCATACAGAGAAAGTTAGTCAATATCTTGAAAAATGTCAAAAAAACAAGCTCAAATATATGGCTGAAGTCAGACTACCAAGGATTGATAGCTATCCACTTTCTGTTTATGCAACTTGGAAGGAGAGCTATGAAAAACTGGATCAAAGAGCAAAAGAAATTCTGAAACTGTGTGGTGTCTTACACAATTTGAAAATTCCTTTATCAATTTTTGAAAGGGCTCACAAGAATTTGGTGAAGAACTCTGAGATAGACACTCAAGAATTGCAATGCTTTCTACAATTGTTTGTAACTAATGATCAAACATGGAATGAAACATTATTAGATCAAACTATTGACACACTTCGAAATTATTCATTGGTAGAAATCACAGGCCAAGGAGAAACATTGCTAAATTTTCAGTCACTTGTTCATGAATGGGCTTTCAAGTCATCATTGCCTGAGGAGCAGACAAGAAATTTGTTATGTGCACAACAGTTGTTTTTTTATTTAGGTGGGCAAGACAATGACTATAATGATGTTGCACAATGGGTACTTCATATCAAGTTCTTGTTAAACCAACTTGATTATTCATGTGATAACTATCAAATTGCAGAAAGACTGGCTAGAATTTTTATAGCAGCTTACTTGTGGCAAGATGCAGAAAGACTTCAGTGGCAAGCCCTGAGATCTTGTGAAAAAAAGTTTGAAAGCAGTCATCCAGAAATCATCTTAGCCAAATCTAATCTTGCTCAGACTTTACATCTGAATGAAAAATTAGTGGAAGCAGAGCAACTCCAGCAGCAAGTGCTTAAAGCTTATAACAAATCCTTTGGCAAAAATCACCCTAAAATTATAAAAGCAATGTCTGACCTTGCCAAAATATTCCATACAAGTGGAAGATTGCAAGAAGCAGAGCAGATTCAACAAGAAATACTCAATGCTTGTATAGATATATTTGGCAATGATCATTTTGAAACTATTGAAACCAGGTCCAACCTTGGTAAAACATTGCATTCAAGTAGACAGCTACAACGTGCAAGAGAAGCTCAACAAGAAGTGCTCAAGACATGTCAGAAAGTTTTTGGTCGCAACCATCATAAAACTATTGAAGCCTTATCTGACCTTGCTACAACACTGCATTCCCAGAGATTAGAGAAGGCAGAGCAGGTTAAACAAGAAGTGCTTAAGACATCCATTGACTTATTTGGCCATAGCCATCCTCACACTATTGATGCTATGTCCAGTCTAGCTAAAACACTTCATTCAAATGGACAAGTACAACAAGCATTGGAAGTGCAACAAGAGATGGTCAAGGCTTGCATTGAAACATTTGGAGATGATCATTCCAAAACTATAGAAGCTAGGTCTAATCTTAGTATAACATTATGTTCAAGTAAACAGCTGAAAAAAGCAGAAGAAGTCCAACAAAGTGTCCTCAGAGATTGTACAAAAATATTTGGAGTTGATCATCTAACCACTCTACAAGCAAAATCTGACCTTGCACTGATATTTGAGCAAAGAGGAAAATCAAAGGAGGCAGAGCAGCTTCAGCAAGAAGTGCTTGAAGTTCGTAAGGAAGAACTTGGTAGTAGTCATTTCAAAACAATTAAAAACATGTCTAGATTTGCTTCAATACTTCAGCAAAATGGAAGGCTGAAGAATGCAGAAGAGCTTCACCAAAAAGTTTTGCAAACTTGTAAAGAAGAATTTGGCAGTCACCATCCCAATACTATTGCAGCTATGAGTCATGTTGCTATGATCCTTGATAAGAATGGCAAAGTGCAAGATGCAGAGCACCTTCAGTATGCAGTGCTTGAAGCTTGTATAAATGAATTTGGGATTAGCCATATTGAAACTATTAAAGTCATGCATGACCTTGCTATAATATTGAAGGATAATAGACAACTTGATGAGGCAAAAAAGTTTCAGCAAAAAGTAATCAAGCTTTATACAGAAAAACTTGGCAGTGACCATCCTGACACTATAAAAGCAATATTTCAAATTGCAACAATATTTGGACAAAGTGACAAGCTTGAAGAAGCAAAGAAGCTTGAACAGCAATTGCTTGAGTATTATCAAAGAGTCTATGAAGACAAACATCCTGAAACTTTAAATGTTATGCATGACCTTGCTAACACTTTATATTATAATGGAGAACTAGAGAAAGCAAAAGACTTCCAGCAAAAGGTGCATCAGGCTTATATAAAAGAATATGGTACCAACCATTCTAAAACTCTGAATGCCATGACAGATCTTGCTTTCACTTTGCAGAGGTCTGGAAAACTGAAGGAAACAGAGCAGATCCAGCAACAAATTCTCAAAGCTCGTATAACAGCTTTTGGCATTGATCATCTTGATACTATAGCAATCATGTCTGAACTAGTAACAACTCTTCACCTTTCTCAAAAGCTGAGAGAAGCAGAGCAGCTTGGTCAACAAGTTTGTGAAATATATCAAAAAGAGTTTGGCAGCAAGCATCCAAAAGCTTTACAATTTATGAGTAACTTTAGTCTTATACTTGAAGAAAATGGAAAGCCAAGAAAAGCAATGGAGCTCAAGGAGCAAGTATGCAAGATTTGTACAGAAATTATGAGCACAAGTCATCCTCAAACTATAGATGCTATGGATGACCTTGCATTTTCATATTTTCAAAGTAGAAAAATGGAAAAAGCTGAGCAGCTTCAGCAACAAACAATTGAGGCTTGTAGAGAAAAATATGGAATCTATGATCAGAACACTCTGTATGCAATGTTAAATCTTTCTCTAATTCTTCAAACAGTTGGAAAATATCAGAAAGCAGAAGATCTTGAGCAACAAGTGTTGAAAATCTTTCAAGAACAGTTTGGCAGAAGTCATCCCAAGATTGGGGAGATTATGGCTAGTCTTGCTAAAACTCTTCATTTAAGTGGAAAGCTAGAAGAGGCAGAGTCATTTAAGCAACAAGTGCTTAACATTCGGATAAACACTCTTGGCAGAAAGCATCCAGATACTGTGCAAGCCATGTATGACCTTTTTAAAACCCTTAGCAAAAATAGGAAAAATAAAGAAGCAAATTCACTTCAAAAGCAGATAAATAAAGCTCAGAAAAGATAATTAAGCAATATTACTGGTAGAACTCCTTATCTTGTAACAATACCTTGAATTGATCCAATGAAGTATTTTCAACTGGCACTTGAGTATTCTACATTCAAACTAATCAAAATGAGTGGCTAGCTGTGATAGCACATGACATGTCTAAGACTTACTTTTTTCTTCTTAACACACAGATTACAATAACTAACACATGACTAACACAAGTTCAAAATTAATTCACATTTCTTTCAATGATGATTTGCAAGCAAAAGTATATTGTAGCACCTACTTTATACATGCTTTTGCATTTTTCATGAATAATGTAAGTATAAATGCTAATTTCAATGAGATCTTGCAAAGCCTTTTGTAAGATGTATCCTAAGCCAAACAACAGAACCTTGCTGTATTTTGGCAAAGTATGTGCTATGAGTGTTAGAACCTTACGTCTCTGACAAGTACAGTGAGTAAGAAACCCTCAGCTTTGTATATTATAAACTGAGACTATACCTGACAAGTACAGTGAGTAAGAAACCCTCAGCTTTGTATATTACGAACTGAGACTATACCTGACAAGTACAGTGAGTAAGAAACCTACATGACTGTCAGCGTATTGTCCTAGGTTGTAAGTACATAAACAGCTCACCCTCAGCTTTGTATATTACAAACTGAGGGTGTCTGTATGGTGTGCGTAGCTATATATATGAGTATTGGTGGTTCAGGGTTGGTGTGATGAGAATATAACATAACAAAAGAGAAACAAACTAATGGGAATGAGACAACTGGCTGCATATAGTAGGGGTCAAAGGTGTCGTACTAATACTCCTCCTCACCAAAGACCCGCTCGCCAATGCTCCTCCTTACATATAGTTGTAGTGTACTAGTGCAGGCTCAAAAGGGCGCGGAGGCGTACAAAGAGTGGAGCAGCAAGTGCCTTCATGAAGAGGTTGGCAACATTGTGTTTCATGTTGACATAACGGATACAGATTTCATTTGATTGTACACATTCATGAAGGAAGTGGTATTTGATATTGACATGTTTCACGTGAGCATGCAGGGTGGGATCCTCTGATAGGTTTATTGCCACGTTGTTGTTGCATAGAATGGAAGTTGGTGTGGTAGTGATGTCGTATCCAATACCCTTGAGTAGCGTGCATAGCCAGATACACTCCTGGGCGCTTTCAAACGCTGCCATGTATTCAGTCTCACACAAAAAGGCTGCAACAGTCTTTTGTTTCCGCACAGCCTAGCTGACCAAGCCTGAATTCAGGCTCCATGCATAGCTGCCGACGCTCTGTCGTGTGTCAAGACAATTGGCTCAGTCTGAGTCAGTGAATCCTACTAGATTGACAGGGTCCCCCTGACCGCCTAAAGTAAGCTGTAGGTCCCTTGTCTCTTTTAGGTAGCGAACAAGTCTGATAGCAGCTCTTCAGTGTGTCAAAGAGTAGGAGTCCACATACTGAGTAAGCTGCTGTTGTCAAGGGACTCCTCATTTCTCCCTTCTTTCACTCCTTATTCCTTCATTCTTCCTCTATTTATTTCCTTATTTCTGCTGTCACTCTTTGACTTTACTGCTTCTATTCTTTCAACACTATCTATTAGTACTATTTCCAGTCCTTGAGGTGCTTTGGTTCTTTAATTATCATTCAAACAAGTGTAGCCAACGCTTCCAGAGGCTTAGTAAGCATCCAGAGGCTTAGTCATCTTGAGGCTAGCCTCCAAATTACTAAGCAAGTCACATGAGACATGTGCATGACCTCTGGCAATGGCAATTTCTAAGTTTTTGATTATTTTCAGAGATTTTCCTTTTTTAGATTATAAATTTTATTGTGGCTTTTGTCATGCTATACAGTTACTTCCCATGCTTCTGGAGCCTTGGAAGCATTACTCCTGGCATAGGGAATCCCTAGACTTGTTCTCTTTGGATTTTCCTCTGCCAAGTGAGTAGTTATGGTTGTATTAATATATTTTGGATTTCCCTCTGCCAGCTGTGTGACTGAGCCATAGCCTCCAGAGGTTGCCCTTACAGGGGTAACCCGTGCTTGAGGAACCCTCTGCACCTCCGGTACCAGTTGCACCTCCCCCAGAGCAAGCACCGGCCACATGGGACAACTAGACGCTACTGGCGCAGAAGGAGCTGAGGCCGGAGGAACCAGCACACAAATGACAACCTTGGGACAAGGAGACACACAAAAAGGGGGGGGGTGATGTCACAACCTGACTAACCCCCAGGCCTGAGCCCTGGCTCTGGGACCCTCAATGCATTTCCCAGCAACCACTCCTGCAACTACCCAACCCCAGGATAAAACCCACTGGACTGCTAATACAACCATTACATCATACCACGGCAATCTCCAGCGCTTCTCTGGACATCACCAACAACCTTGGACTCCCCTGGGACATCACCAACACTCCTCGACAGCTCTCCGAATATCACCAGCACAACAGGCGACTTCACTCGCATCATTCCTTTTATCACGCCCATCATTCACTGCATTGTTTGACACATCATGCATTGCTCTGAATCAACCTGGCATCCCACACATCATTCACCACATCATGCCTTGCACGTGCCCCTGCCAGTCACGCAGCATCAGCACTATGACTCCCAAAGCAATGATGCCACTACCGCACCCCGAACCAACACCCATGGACCTCCTTTGTCTCCTCCTATGTCCCCCGGGCCGCTACTAAAACCCCGGAGTCCATCCTCAGGCCCAGTACTGAAGCTCCTGGACCTTAGCATACCGTAGTATATAAGCACCACTATAGCACCTTGTACCATAGTCTTGATATTGCCTAAGTATTCCCAGTATCCTTTGCCTCGTCTCTGGTTTTGTCTTATCAGCCTTGTACTCATCACATTTCATTGTCTCATACTTGTCTCTATCACATTGTCTTGTACTTGTCTCTAAATCTCTCGTACCTTGTCTTCTATACTCCTGTCCCCAATTTATCAGTTTCCTGCCTTCTTTTCTGCTCTGTTTCCTTTTGCCTCTCTATTTTGGCTTTCCACTTCCTGGTCTTCAACCTAATTGGCTCCGCATGGCTCTGCCTCTCTACTGCTTGGCTCCACATCCATCTAACCTTAAACCTCTAACCACGTGAACCTTCTTTGCATCTCTCATGCCGCAAAACAACTGCCAGCACGTCTGTCTATTTACCAATTGTCCTGGGCCTCTCCTGTCAAGTCTATTTTGCTCTGGCGCTTGCTTCTGTAAGGGGATGCTGTAAGGGGAATGCTTAACGTCTGCAGAACTCCTTCCACAGAGCCAGCGAGCACTGGTGACAAGCGGGAGTCAAGCGGGCATAGAGGCAAGCAAGAGTCAAGCAAGGGACCGGCAAGGCTAACCGAGCAGTTGGACGTCGCTAGAGAGCTTACAGTAGGTTCAGTGTGTAGGCCAGAAGAATACTGCTATTGTTCAGCCTGGGAATATTCTATCCACAGGCTGCCTATATATACTACATTGGTGGCTGTGCTATTACTAATACTGTTTACTAATTGGGCCCTGGTATGTAAAGGAGTATGACTATGACTAACAATAATCGATGCTGAGTAAGGTCCATGCATATGACTCATTAAGGCTGACTACTAAGAGACGAAAGGGGAAAGGGTGGGCCAAGTGGCCAGTTGGATCTGCTAGGAGTAGGCATATTGTCAGACTAAGCTTGGAGTAGAGTTGGACATGGTCCAGAGATTGGTCCCCTGACAGATGCTCTATAGTGGAAAGCCAGGCAGACGCATCAACTACTCAAGCCAACTAGGGCAAGTGTTGAGCAAGCACAGTGACAAGCAACTGGCAGGCAAGAAGGCAGGCCACCAACAAGGGGTGGAGCAGGAGGGCGAGAGCAGAAGGCAAGGTCGTCACTGAGGAGCTCACAGTAATGCTAATGTGTAGACCCAGAAGCAATGCTATTGCTAGGACTGGGAATGTTCCATCACCAGTCTTACTTATATACTATATCGGATACACTATGACTACGGTATATTGACTAATAGGGCCGGTATGTACTAAGCACTAACGAGTAAGCAACAGTCAGCATGAGTAAGACAGCCAATGGCATAAAGG
Organism: Termitomyces sp. MG148; assembly: GCA_003313785.1. Classification (NCBI taxonomy): domain Eukaryota; kingdom Fungi; phylum Basidiomycota; class Agaricomycetes; order Agaricales; family Lyophyllaceae; genus Termitomyces; species Termitomyces sp. MG148. The sequence goes on along the minus strand of QLOM01001251.1, from coordinate 4,905 downwards.
CCTGCCGGCAAGTAGAGTGGGTCCGAAGACCAGCTGACCTGCCAGGTGTCAATGCCAAGACAGAGATGGAGTAGGATAGGGCCAGAGCGGTCTGGATGGTGGCTAGATATGAGTGCCAATATCAACACAGACTAAGCAAGGCTAGGGTGGACGGTCCAAGGACCTGTCCCCTGACAGCTTCCCACTTGCACCTCACACTGTGCATCCCGTCATATTCTGCCCAACTTTCCTCCAGCCCCAGCGCACCTCCCATGCTCCAATGCATGCCCCGGCTCTTGACCGGCCTGCTTGTGTCTGTACCCATCTGAGTCTGCTGATAAGACCTGGGCCGGGCTCAGCGCAGCAAAGCTATAATTAGCGACTTTTGTTGATAGCAGTTTGGCAGCTCACTCAGGCAAACAGGCGCGACGTGGACGACACATGACTAGGCGACCACGGGATGTTTAGCGCACGGGACTGCCAGACCACGGGACTCGCTCACCTGACTGTTAACGCACGGACCACACACATGACCTCGGGCTCAATAACAGGTCACCGATCAAAGATAGCTGGCGCCTTATAAGATTACGCGTTTAACGACTTGCCAGCGGCTATCAGCAGGTCGCTACTTCTTCAGCCCCGGTGCCTAGCGGTTAGCGACGCTTACCTTTACCGACGTTTAGCGACTTTGGCGACGCCAGCCCCCTTGATTGTTTCAGACCCCAGGATAGTCACCGTTTATTTGACTGCTTTCAGTGCTCACTTGGTAACTTAGCGCTTGCCAACTGATAGACGCTGCGGATTAGCTATTTCACATTCTATTCTTCTTGTCATAATCCATTCCCCATTTTGTTACTTAGCGACTTATAGTTTAATTAACACGGCAACTTAGCGCCTATAAATACTGTACATATTTTGTCTTAGGAGCATCAAATTCTATCCCCACAGTTCAGATCACAACTTGCGCTCACTAAGTTCCTCAAAGTCGCCAAGGGACTTACTGTTTTTACCGACTACGCTAAGCTTGCCGCTTCTTTGCCAGTCTTGCCGACTGTCTCGGTGCTATACGAGCACACTCCGACTACGTTACATCGCCAGGTCCTTGCCGACTATTGGCACCCTAGTGCCTCGCAGGCGACACGGCTTAGATCGCTAAGCACCTTTCTTCCAATTACTAAATTTTCCTTAACAAACTAAGTCTCTGGGACCCTGCCCGGACTCCCTCTCAACTAGCGACCACCCAATGCATTACCTTTCACAGTAGCTAGGTACCGTTTACCCTTGACAGTACTTAGCGACTTTTGGGCATCATCACCGCTTTATAAGGCCTTGCCCAGACTTGCTGAGCCTCTGTATCAGCGGAACCTGACAGTTACAACCTTTATGGTAAGCAAGCACACTTCATTCCAACGCATATGACCTGCTCTGCAATGGGCACCACTAACCTGTACTGGAAGAACGTCTGGAAACTCCATGGCCTCTCTGATGCCTACATCTCTAACTGGGGCCCACAGTTTATGGCAGAGTTTACTCAAAAACTCTACTGCCTCCTGCACATTAAGCTCCACATGTCCACTGCTTACCACCTGCAGTCCAACAGGCAGACCAACAGGCAGACCAAGCACATTAACCAGGAGCTAGAGCAGTACCTCTGGTTATTCTGCAACAAGCAGCAGGACAACTGGGATGAGCTCCTTTCCAAGGTGGAATTCCAGTACAACAACCATGTTCACATGTTCACACAGGTTTCTCTGTTCTTCCTCAACACTGGCTGACACCCCTGGATGGGCTTCAAACTATGTGTATGCCAATCAGAGAACAAGTTGGTCAATGACTTTGTTGATCACATGCAAAAGGCACAGAAAGAGGTGAAGGCTGTGCTGACCAAGGCAAAGAATAACATGGCCTGGTACTACAATCAAGAACAAACTCTGGCTCCCCAGTACAAGCCCAGGAATCGTATTTACCTAGATGCTTCTGACATTGCAATTGGCCCTCACAGAAGCTCTTGCATTAGCAGCTAAGACTGTATGTGGTCAGGCATCAGGTAGAACCCTTTGCTTACTAACTCCAACTGCATGCATTGACTGCACCCAGTCCTGCCACCTCTGGTCCTCGCCGGTAACAGAGCAGAGTACAAGGTAGAGAAGATCCTGGACAGTTGCTTATTCCAACGTAAACTGCAATACAAGATCAAGTGGAAGGGCTACAGTATTAAGAACAACTCCTGGGAGCCTGCCAAAAATATTCACGCACCCACTCTCATCAGGGACTTCTACTGCAACCACCCTGGGGCACTCCAAGTCATTTGTGGCCTCTACTCCATCTTCCTAACTAACCACGCTGTCTACAATCTGTTTGACCTGGTGCATTGAGACACTGCATCCTAGAGGAGAAGAGGAGGTGATGTCAGGGGACTTCAATTTTTGGAACTTCCTTTTTTGGAACCCCAGAGTTCTCTGGAGACCACCAGAGATCCCCAGAATGCTCCTGCATCTTCTGGAAAGTACTGCATAGTTGTTTCTATACCTCTGCTACTCATGCTAATGTGCCACACTGCGGCAGAGGGATCCTTAAACTTGTTTTCTTTGGATTTTCCTCTGCTAGGTGATTAGTTATCTTTCTTGTCATGCTGTACTAGGAGCTGCAGAGGGCTTTGGTCACTGCTGGCACTGGAAAGTATTTCCATTGGAAAAAGTGCAAAAAAACCTGTTATACCACTTTCATGTTGTTTTTTCCTAAGAAATATACCCACTAAAATAGTCAGAAAAATTTTCACCTTTTTTCCAACTTTTTTCCAATGAAAAATACTATCTTTTTACCATCTTTTTCCTAGAAATAGTGCCTTTTTTAGGGAAAAAGTGTGAAAAAGCAGTATTTTTTTAGAAAAACAGTGGCAAAAGGCAACAATATTTTGGTGAGAAAATCATATTTCTTGGGTAAACACCACATAGAAGTAGTATAACAGGTTTTTTTTGTACTTTTTCCAATGAAAATACTTTTCAGTGCCAGCGGAGTCCAGGGTACTCCAAAGTAGTCTGATCATGGTAGGAGCTTGACTGACTGGAGTGAGAACAGAAGTTGAGCATGAGTAGAGCAAGTCAGAGGGCTCAGAATCAGATGAAAACAGAGGAGAGAACAAGTTTATTGAGAGAAAAAAAGAGGAAAAGAAACAGAGAGTAGAAAAACTAATAAGTAGAAAATACTGTTGCTACCAAGACTAGGGACTAACTAAGCTGAAGCCCTATATATTTAGGAACTGACAGGAGTGCACCTAAGGCAAGTGCATGTTTTGGGGTTAGCAGAGTGCCTGTTTTGGAGTAGGGGCACAATGAAAGTTGGGGCTGGGATGAATAACTCAAATAGGAAAGGAAGGTGATTGATGCAGTGCCAAGAAGGTCATGTGTGCAAGGAGTTTTGGAGAGGGAGGTTGGAGTAGGGGTCATGTCAGGGGGCTCCTCATCTCTTTCCTTTTCTTGTTCTTTATTTCCTTTTCTTATCCTTCTTTTCCTTTCTTGTCTATCTTTTTACTTTTAGTATAGTTCTCCCTTACCTTCTTTTACTGGTTCTGTCCGCTCTAGCTTACCTAATAAGCTGCATGTAATCCAGTAACTACCAAGTCACATGCCAAAGCTGCATGTGATCTGGTAACTACTGAGTCATATGCCATGACTGAGTTTTTCACTATTTAGGTTAAGGTTCACCTTGTTGATCTGTATAGTTGTTTCACATGCTTCTGAAGCCTCAGAAGTGTCAATCCTGGCATAGGAAACCCTTAGACTTGTTCTCTTTGGATTTTCCTTTGCCAGGTGAGTAGTCATTGTAGTGTTACCTATACATTTTCTAATATACTTTGGATTTCCCTCTGCCAGCTGTGTGACTGAGCCATAGCCTCCAGAGGTCGCCCTTACAGGTCAAGGTTGGGCCCAAGCATTATAGAGGGGTTAGGGAGGAGTCAGAGAAATGAAATGAGTTGTGATAGTCACACCACAACTTTGGCATCTGCATTCAACAAAAGAATTTTGTTTTGCTAGAGAAGCTGTAAGGCTCAGCAGAGAAGGAATGACTTCTAATCAGGCAGCAAAGATTTTAAGAATGTCATAGAATACTTGGAGAAGTGGTCATTGCCATTCCAGCATGGCATATACTTGGATGAGAGGATGGACATGTGGATATCACATATTTTTTGATTTATATTTTTAATTCATTTCAGCCAGTTCCTTTATTTTTTAAATTTCTTTTTCAATGCATGGACCAATCATGAAAGGAAGATGTATTACATATTAAGTAGCATGTGTTTGCCAAGAATTGCCAAGGAGTGGCTTGGACATTGCCGAGGGGGATTGGCATCAGCAAGAGGGTTTTTTTTGTGGAAAACCACATGGGGTCTTGCAATATGTATAGAAATTTTGGTTAAGACTGTCATTAAGCAAAGTAAGCAAAGGTTTTCATCCTCTATGTGCCTGCAGCTACAATGTTGTGGTCTGTTAGCTATCTAAGTCCTTTTTTATATATATTTTTTTGGATGAATGACAATCCTTGAATAAAGTATGTAATCAAGCATATTTGATGCACATTCAATGCTCAAGTTAAAAACCCGGATTATCATCCTTGTAATGGAACTAAAGTGCAGAAAGTTACTGTGAAAAAAAAGAAAAAGAGGCAGACAAACAAGCAGATAGAAGCAAGGAGAAAGACAAAGAGCAAGAGCGGATGAGGAAACCTTATTGTCCAGATAACCGCCACTAAGGAAGACAAAGGCTGCAAAAATCATAGCAGATATCCGCTCCGCCTCGCGCCTCGCGCTTCGGCTTCGCTTTCGCAGCAGGGAACAACTGCAACGCGCTCAACGCCTTAACGAGCGAGTTCCCCAGCGTCCGGAGCAAATTCATTGATGTCTCCTCAGACTCAGACTCAGACGCGCTC